>CM030876.1:985707-1277458 GCA_018132145.1 Boehmeria nivea var. tenacissima
AATAAATATTTGGCATTAAAACAACTTTGCTAGAGTCATTTGGAACCATAAAAGCCCTTTAAAGGCTCGATTTAGCAAAACTAGTTATAATGACTTTGTTTTAGCGCGAAGTGAATTTTAAGGAATATTGGAGCTCCAAATGAGTCCCCTAAGACTTATTATAATATATTATATGTTTAAATACTCATTTGGGATCAAAACGACTTTACTAGAGTCACTTGGGTTGAAAAAAGCCCTTTAAAAAGGCTCGATTTAGGCACAAGATGTTAAAAGGACTTAGTTTTTTTGCGAAGTGACTTTTTAAGGTTTGTTTGAGCTCCAAATGAGTCCCTAAGACTTATTATAATACAATATATGTTCAAATACTCATTTAGGTTCGAAACAACTTTGCTAGAGTCACATCGGAGCGAATAAAGCCCTTTAAAGGCTCGATTTAGGTAAAACTTGTTATAAGCACTTAGATTTACTGCGAAGTGAGTTTTTAAGGTTTGTTGAAGCTCCAAATGAGTCCTAAGACTTATTATAATATATTATATGTTAAAATAAACATTTGGCATTAAAACAACTTTGCTAGAGTCACTTGGAACCATAAAAAGCCCTTTAAAGGCTCGATTTAAGCCAAAACTAGTTATAATGACTTTGTTTTAGCGAAGTGAATTTTAAGGAATATTGGAGCTCCAAATGAGTCCCTAAGACTTATTATAATATATTATATGTTTAAATACTCATTTGGGATCAAAACGACTTTCCTAGAGTCACTTCGGTTGAAAAAAAAGCCCTTTAAAAGGCTCGATTTAGAGCACAAGATGTAAAAAGGACTTAGTTTTTTTGCGAAGTGACTTTTTAAAGTTTGTTTGAGCTCCAAATGAGTCCCTAAGACTTATTATAATACAATATATGTTCAAATACTCATTTAGGTTCGAAACAACTTTGCTAGAGTCACATCGGGCGAATAAAGCCCTTTAAAGGCTCGATTTAGGTAAAACTTGTTATAAGCACTTAGATTTAGCGCGAAGTGAGTTTTTAGGTTTGTTGAAGCTCCAAATGAGTCCCTAAGACTTATTATAATATATTATATGTTAAAATAAACATTTGGCATTAAAACAACTTTGCTAGAGTCGCTTGGAACCATAAAAAGCCCTTTAAAAGGCTCGATTTGGCAAAACTAGTTATAATGACTTTGTTTTAGCGAAGTGAATTTTAAGGAATATTGGAGCTCCAAATGAGTCCCTAAGACTTATTATAATATATTATATGTTTAAATACTCATTTGGGATCAAAACGACTTTGCTAGAGTCACTTCGGTTGAAAAAAAGCCCTTTAAAGGATCGATTTAGGCACAAGTTGTTAAAAGGACTTAGTTTTGCGTGGTGACTTTTAAGGTTTGTTTGAGCTCAAAATGAGTCCCTAAGACTTATTATAATAAAATATATGTTCAAATACTCATTTAGGTTCAAAACAACTTTGCTAGAGTCACATCGGGCGAATAAAGCCCTTTAAAAGGCTCGATTTAGGTAAAACTTGTTATAAGCACTTAGATTTAGCGCGAAGTGAGTTTTTAAGGTTTGTTGAAACTCCAAATGAGTCCCTAAGACTTATTAAAATATATTATATGTTAAAATAAACATTTGGCATTAAAACAACTTTGCTAGAGTCACTTTGGAACCATAAAAGCCCTTTAAAAGGCTCGATTTGCCAAAACTAGTTATAATGACTTTGTTTTAGCGCGAAGTGAATTTTAAGGAATATTGGAGCTCCAAATGAGTCCCTAAGACTTATTATAATATATTATATGTTTAAATACTCATTTGGGATCAAAACGACTTTGCTAGAGTCACTTCGGTTGAAAAAAAAGCCCTTTAAAGGCTCGATTTAGGCACAAGATGTTAAAAGGACTTAGTTTTTGCGCGAAGTGACTTTTTAAGGTTTGTTTGAGCTCCAAATGAGTCCCTAAGACTTATTATAATACAATATATGTTCAAATACTCATTTAGGTTCGAAACAACTTTGCTAGAGTCACATCGGAGCGAATAAAGCCCTTTAAAGGCTCGATTTAGGTAAAACTTGTTATAAGCACTTAGATTTAGCGCGAAGTGAGTTTTTAAGGTTTGTTGAAGCTCCAAATGAGTCCCTAAGACTTATTATAATATATTATATGTTAAAATAAACATTTGGCATTAAAACAACTTTGCTAGAGTTACTTCGGAACCATAAAAGCCCTTTAAAGGCACGATTTACGGCAAAACTAGTTATAATGACTTTGTTTTTTGCGAAGTGAATTTTAAGGAATATTGGAGCTCCAAATGAGTCCCTAAGACTTATTATAATATATTATATGTTTAAATACTCATTTGGGATCAAAAGCGACTTTGCTAGAGTCACTTCGGTTGAAAAAAAGCCCTTTAAAAGGCTCGATTTAGGCACAAGATGTTAAAAGGACTTAGTTTTTCCGTGAAGTGACTTTTTAAGGTTTGTTTGAGCTCCAAATGAGTCCTAAGACTTATTATAATACAATATATGTTCAAATACTCATTTAGGTTCAAAACAACTTTGCTAGAGTCACATCGAGGCGAATAAAGCCCTTTAAAAGGCTCGATTTAGGTAAAACTTGTTATAAGCACTTAGATTTAGCCTGAAGTGAGTTTTAAGGTTTGTTGAAGCTCCAAATGAGTCCCTAAGACTTATTATAATATATTATATGTTAAAATAAACATTTGGCATTAAAACAACTTTGCTAGAGTTACTTGGAACCATAAAAGCCCTTTAAAGGCACGATTTGGCAAAACTAGTTATAATGACTTTGTTTTAGCGCGAAGTGAATTTTTAAGGAATATTGGAGCTCCAAATGAGTCCCTAAGACTTATTATAATATATTACATGTTTAAATACTCATTTGGGATCAAAACGACTTTGCTAGAGTCACTTCGGTTGAAAAAAAGCCCTTTAAAAGGATCGATTTAGGCACAAGATGTTAAAAGGACTTAGTTTTTTGCCGAAGTGACTTTTTAAGGTTTGTTTGAGCTCAAAATGAGTCCCTAAGACTTATTATAATACAATATATGTTCAAATACTCATTTAAGTTCAAAACAACTTTGCTAGAGTCACATCGGAGCGAATAAAGCCCTTTAAAAGGCTCGATTTAGGTAAAACTTGTTATAAGCACTTAGATTTAGCGCGAAGTGAGTTTTTAAGGTTTGTTGAAGCTCCAAATGAGTCCCTAAGACTTATTAAAATATATTATATGTTAAAATAAACATTTGGCATTAAAACAACTTTGCTAGAGTCACTTCGGAACCATAAAAGCCCTTTAAAAGGCTCGATTTGGCAAAACTAGTTATAATGACTTTGTTTTAGCGCGAAGTGAATTTTTAAGGAATATTGGAGCTCCAAATGAGTCCCTAAGACTTATTATAATATATTATATGTTTAAATACTCATTTGGGATCAAAACGACTTTGCTAGAGTCACTTCGGTTGAAAAAAAGCCCTTTAAAGGCTCGATTTAGGCACAAGATGTTAAAAGGACTTAGTTTTTCTTGAAGTGACTTTTTAAGGTTTGTTTGAGCTCCAAATGAGTCCCTAAGACTTATTATAATACAATATATGTTCAAATACTCATTTAGGTTCAAAACAACTTTGCTAGAGTCACATCGGACGAATAAAGCCCTTTAAAGGCTCGATTTAGGTAAAACTTGTTATAAGCACTTAGATTTAGCGCGAAGTGAGTTTTAGGTTTGTTGAAGCTCCAAATGAGTCCCTAAGACTTATTATAATATATTATATGTTAAAATAAACATTTGGCATTAAAACAACTTTGCTAGAGTTACTTCGGAACCATAAAAGCCCTTTAAAAGGCTCGATTTGGCAAAACTAGTTATAATGACTTTGTTTTTAGTAGAAGTGAATTTTAAGGAATATTGGAGCTCCAAATGAGTCCCTAAGACTTATTATAATATATTATATGTTTAAATACTCATTTGGGATCAAAACGACTTTGCTAGAGTCACTTCGGTTGAAAAAAAGCCCTTTAAAAGGATCGATTTAGGCACAAGATGTTAAAAAGGACTTAGTTTTTGCGCGAAGTGACTTTTTAAGGTTTGTTTGAGCTCCAAATGAGTCCCTAAGACTTATTATAATACAATATATGTTCAAATACTCATTTAGGTTCGAAACAACTTTGCTAGAGTCACATCGGGCGAATAAAGCCCTTTAAAAGGCTCGATTTAGGTAAAACTTGTTATAAGCACTTAGATTTAGCGAAGTGAGTTTTTTAAGGTTTGTTGAAGCTCCAAATGAGTCCCTAAGACTTATTATAATATATTATATGTTAAAATAAACATTTGGCATTAAAACAACTTTGCTAGAGTCACTTGGAACCATAAAAGCCCTTTAAAGGCTCGATTTGGCAAAACTAGTTATAATGACTTTGTTTTAGCCCGAAGTAAATTTTTAAGGAATATTGGAGCTCCAAATGAGTCCCTAAGACTTATTATAATATATTATATGTTTAAATACTCATTTGGGATCAAAAGCGACTTTGCTAGAGTCACTTCGGTTGAAAAAAAGCCCTTTAAAGGCTCGATTTAGGCACAAGATGTTAAAAGGACTTAGTTTTTGCTGAAGTGACTTTTTAAGGTTTGTTTGAGCTCCAAATGAGTCCCTAAGACTTATTATAATACAATATATGTTCAAATACTCATTTAGGTTCGAAACAACTTTGCTAGAGTCACATCGGGCGAATAAAGCCCTTTAAAGGCTCGATTTAGAGTAAAACTTGTTATAAGCACTTAGATTTCGCGAAGTGAGTTTTTAAGGTTTGTTGAAGCTCCAAATGAGTCCCTAAGACTTATTATAATATATTATATGTTAAAATAAACATTTGGCATTAAAACAACTTTGCTAGAGTCACTTGAACCATAAAAGCCCTTTAAAGGCTCGATTTTGGCAAAACTAGTTATAATGACTTTGTTTTAGCGTGAAGTGAATTTTTAAGGAATATTGGAGCTCCAAATGAGTCCCTAAGACTTATTATAATATATTATATGTTTAAATACTCATTTGGGATCAAAACGACTTTGCTAGAGTCGCTTCGGTTGAAAAAAAGCCCTTTAAAAGGATCGATTTAGGCACAAGATGTTAAAAGGACTTAGTTTTTCTTGAAGTGACTTTTTAAGGTTTGTTTGAGCTCCAAATGAGTCCCTAAGACTTATTATAATACAATATATGTTCAAATACTCATTTAGGTTCAAAACAACTTTGCTAGAGTCACATCGGGCGAATAAAGCCCTTTAAAAGGCTCGATTTAGGTAAAACTTGTTATAAGCACTTAGATTTAGCGCGAAGTGAGTTTTTAAGGTTTGTTGAAGCTCCAAATGAGTCCCTAAGACTTATTATAATATATTATATGTTAAAATAAACATTTGGCATTAAAACAACTTTGCTAGAGTCACTTGGAACCATAAAAGCCCTTTAAAGGCTCGATTTGGCAAAACTAGTTATAATGACTTTGTTTTTGCGCGAAGTGAATTTTTAAGGAATATTGGAGCTCCAAATGAGTCCCTAAGACTTATTATAATATATTATATGTTTAAATACTCATTTGGGATCAAAACGACTTTGCTAGAGTCACTTCGGTGCTAAAAAAGCCCTTTAAAGGCTCGATTTAGGCACAAGTTAAAAGGACTTAGTTTTCGCGCGAAGTGACTTTTTTAAGGTTTGTTTGAGCTCCAAATGAGTCCCTAAGACTTATTATAATACAATATATGTTCAAATACTCATTTAGGTTCAAAACAACTTTGCTAGAGTCACATCGGAGCGAATAAAGCCCTTTAAAGGCTCGATTTAGGTAAAACTTGTTATAAGCACTTAGATTTAGCGCGAAGTGAGTTTTTAAGGTTTGTTGAAGCTCCAAATGAGTCCCTAAGACTTATTATAATATATTATATGTTAAAATAAACATTTGGCATTAAAACAACTTTGCTAGAGTCACTTCGGAACCATAAAAGCCCTTTAAAGGCTCGATTTGGCAAAACTAGTTATAATGACTTTGTTTTAGCTGAAGTGAATTTTTAAGGAATATTGGAGCTCCAAATGAGTCCCTAAGACTTATTATAATATATTATATGTTTAAATACTCATTTGGGATCAAAACGACTTTGCTAGAGTCACTTCGGTTGAAAAAAAAGCCCTTTAAAGGATCGATTTAGGCACAAGATGTTAAAAGGACTTAGTTTTTTGCGAAGTGACTTTTTAAGGTTTGTTTGAGCTCAAATGAGTCCCTAAGACTTATTATAATACAATATATGTTCAAATACTCATTTAAGTTCAAAACAACTTTGCTAGAGTCACATCGGAGCGAATAAAGCCCTTTAAAGGCTCGATTTAGGTAAAACTTGTTATAAGCACTTAGATTTAGCGCGAAGTGAGTTTTTTAGGTTTGTTGAAGCTCCAAATGAGTCCCTAAGACTTATTATAATATATTATATGTTAAAATAAACATTTGGCATTAAAACAACTTTGCTAGAGTCACTTGGAACCATAAAAGCCCTTTAAAGGCTCGATTTAGGCAAAACTAGTTATAATGACTTTGTTTTAGCGCGAAGTGAATTTTAAGGAATATTGGAGCTCCAAATGAGTCCCTAAGACTTATTATAATATATTACATGTTTAAATACTCATTTGGGATCAAAGCGACTTTGCTAGAGTCACTTCGGTTGAAAAAAAGCCCTTTAAAGGCTCGATTTAGGCACAAGATGTTAAAAGGACTTAGTTTTTCGCGAAGTGACTTTTTAAGGTTTGTTTGAGCTCCAAATGAGTCCCTAAGACTTATTATAATACAATATATGTTCAAATACTCATTTAGGTTCGAAACAACTTTGCTAGAGTACATCGGGCGAATAAAGCCCTTTAAAGGCTCGATTTAGGTAAAACTTGTTATAAGCACTTAGATTTAGCCGAAGTGAGTTTTAAGGTTTGTTGAAGCTCCAAATGAGTCCCTAAGACTTATTATAATATATTATATGTTAAAATAAACATTTGGCATTAAAACAACTTTGCTAGAGTCACTTCGGAACCATAAAAGCCCTTTAAAAGGCTCGATTTGGGCAAAACTAGTTATAATGACTTTGTTTTTAGCGCGAAGTGAATTTTTAAGGAATATTGGAGCTCCAAATGAGTCCCTAAGACTTATTATAATATATTATATGTTTAAATACTCATTTGGGATCAAAACGACTTTGCTAGAGTCACTTCGGTTGAAAAAAAGCCCTTTAAAAGGCTCGATTTAGGCACAAGATGTTAAAAAGGACTTAGTTTTTTGCGAAGTGACTTTTTAAGGTTTGTTTGAGCTCCAAATGAGTCCCTAAGACTTATTATAATACAATATATGTTCAAATACTCATTTAGGTTCAAAACAACTTTGCTAGAGTCACATCAGGGCGAATAAAGCCCTTTAAAAGGCTCGATTTAGGTAAAACTTGTTATAAGCACTTAGATTTAGCGCGAAGTGAGTTTTAAGGTTTGTTGAAGCTCCAAATGAGTCCCTAAGACTTATTATAATATATTATATGTTAAAATAAACATTTGGCATTAAAACAACTTTGCTAGAGTCACTTGGAACCATAAAAGCCCTTTAAAGGCTCGATTTGGCAAAACTAGTTATAATGACTTTGTTTTAGCGTGAAGTGAATTTTTAAGGAATATTGGAGCTCCAAATGAGTCCCTAAGACTTATTATAATATATTATATGTTTAAATACTCATTTGGGATCAAAAGCGACTTTGCTAGAGTCACTTCGGTTGAAAAAAAGCCCTTTAAAGGATCGATTTAGGCACAAGTTGTTAAAAGGACTTAGTTTTTGCGCGAAGTGACTTTTTAAGGTTTGTTTGAGCTCCAAATGAGTCCCTAAGACTTATTATAATACAATATATGTTCAAATACTCATTTAGGTTCGAAACAACTTTGCTAGAGTCACATCGGAGACGAATAAAGCCCTTTAAAAGGCTCGATTTAGGTAAAACTTGTTATAAGCACTTAGATTTAGCGCGAAGTGAGTTTTTAAGTTTTGTTGAAGCTCCAAATGAGTCCCTAAGACTTATTATAATATATTATATGTTAAAATAAACATTTGGCATTAAAACAACTTTGCTAGAGTCACTTCGGAACCATAAAAGCCCTTTAAAGGCTCGATTTAGGCAAAACTAGTTATAATGACTTTGTTTTACCGGAAGTGAATTTTTAAGGAATATTGGAGCTCCAAATGAGTCCCTAAGACTTATTATAATATATTACATGTTTAAATACTCATTTGGGATCAAAAGCGACTTTGCTAGAAGTCACTTCGGTTGAAAAAAAGCCCTTTTAAAAGGATCGATTTAGGCACAAGATGTTAAAAGGACTTAGTTTTTGTGAAGTGACTTTTTAAGGTTTGTTTGAGCTCCAAATGAGTCCCTAAGACTTATTATAATACAATATATGTTCAAATACTCATTTAAGTTCGAAACAACTTTGCTAGAGTCACATCGGACGAATAAAGCCCTTTAAAAGGCTCGATTTAGGTAAAACTTGTTATAAGCACTTAGATTTAGCTTGAAGTGAGTTTTTAAGGTTTGTTGAAGCTCCAAATGAGTCCCTAAGACTTATTATAATATATTATATGTTAAAATAAACATTTGGCATTAAAACAACTTTGCTAGAGTCACTTCGGAACCATAAAAGCCCTTTAAAGGCTCGATTTGGCAAAACTAGTTATAATGAACTTTGTTTTTAGCAGAAGTGAATTTTAAGGAATATTGGAGCTCCAAATGAGTCCCTAAGACTTATTATAATATATTATATGTTTAAATACTCATTTGGGATCAAAACGACTTTGCTAGAGTCACTTCGGTTGAAAAAAAGCCCTTTAAAAGGCTCGATTTAGGCACAAGATGTTAAAAGGACTTAGTTTTTTTGTGAAGTGACTTTTTAAGGTTTGTTTGAGCTCCAAAATGAGTCCCTAAGACTTATTATAATACAATATATGTTCAAATACTCATTTAGGTTCGAAACAACTTTGCTAGAGTCCTTCGGGCAAGAATAAAGCCCTTTAAAGGCTCGATTTAGGTAAAACTTGTTATAAGCACTTAGATTTAGCTTGAAGTGAGTTTTTAAGGTTTGTTGAAGCTCCAAATGAGTCCCTAAGACTTATTATAATATATTATATGTTAAAATAAACATTTGGCATTAAAACAACTTTGCTAGAGTCACTTGAACCATAAAAGCCCTTTAAAAGGCTCGATTTGGCAAAACTAGTTATAATGACTTTGTTTTACGCGAAGTGAATTTTAAGGAATATTGGAGCTCCAAATGAGTCCCTAAGACTTATTATAATATATTATATGTTTAAATACTCATTTGGGATCAAAAGCGACTTTGCTAGAGTCACTTCGGTTGAAAAAAAAGCCCTTTAAAGGCTCGATTTAGGCACAAGTTGTTAAAAGGACTTAGTTTTTACTGAAGTGACTTTTTAAGGTTTGTTTGAGCTCCAAATGAGTCCCTAAGACTTATTATAATACAATATATGTTCAAATACTCATTTAAGTTCAAAACAACTTTGCTAGAGTCACATCGGGGCGAATAAAGCCCTTTAAAGGCTCGATTTAGAGTAAAACTTGTTATAAGCACTTAGATTTACGCGAAGTGAGTTTTAAGGTTTGTTGAAGCTCCAAATGAGTCCCTAAGACTTATTATAATATATTATATGTTAAAATAAACATTTGGCATTAAAACAACTTTGCTAGAGTCACTTGGAACCATAAAAGCCCTTTAAAGGCTCGATTTGGCAAAACTAGTTATAATGACTTTGTTTTAGCGTGAAGTGAATTTTTAAGGAATATTGGAGCTCCAAATGAGTCCCTAAGACTTATTATAATATATTATATGTTTAAATACTCATTTGGGATCAAAGCGACTTTGCTAGAGTCACTTCGGTTGAAAAAAAGCCCTTTAAAAGGCTCGATTTAGGCACAAGATGTTAAAAGGACTTAGTTTTTTTTTTTGGCGAAGTGACTTTTAAGGTTTGTTTGAGCTCAAATGAGTCCCTAAGACTTATTATAATACAATATATGTTCAAATACTCATTTAAGTTCAAAACAACTTTGCTAGAGTCACGTCGGGCGAATAAAGCCCTTTAAAAGGCTCGATTTAGGTAAAACTTGTTATAAGCACTTAGATTTAGCCGAAGTGAGTTTTAAGGTTTGTTGAAGCTCCAAATGAGTCCCTAAGACTTATTATAATATATTATATGTTAAAATAAACATTTGGCATTAAAACAACTTTGCTAGAGTCACTTGGAACCAAAAAGCCCTTTAAAGGCTCGATTTTGGCAAAACTAGTTATAATGACTTTGTTTTAGCGCGAAGTGAATTTTTAAGGAATATTGGAGCTCCAAATGAGTCCCTAAGACTTATTATAATATATTACATGTTTAAATACTCATTTGGGATCAAAACGACTTTGCTAGAGTCACTTCGGTTGAAAAAAAGCCCTTTAAAGGATCGATTTAGGCACAAGTTGTTAAAAGGACTTAGTTTTTTGCGAAGTGACTTTTTAAGGTTTGTTTGAGCTCAAAATGAGTCCCTAAGACTTATTATAATACAATATATGTTCAAATACTCATTTAAGTTCGAAACAACTTTGCTAGAGTCACATCGGAGGCGAATAAAGCCCTTTAAAGGCTCGATTTAGGTAAAACTTGTTATAAGCACTTAGATTTAGCGAAGTGAGTTTTAAGGTTTGTTGAAGCTCCAAATGAGTCCCTAAGACTTATTATAATATATTATATGTTAAAATAAACATTTGGCATTAAAACAACTTTGCTAGAGTCACTCTGGAACCATAAAAGCCCTTTAAAGGCTCGATTTCGGCAAAACTAGTTATAATGACTTTGTTTTAGCGCGAAGTGAATTTTTAAGGAATATTGGAGCTCCAAATGAGTCCCTAAGACTTATTATAATATATTATATGTTTAAATACTCATTTGGGATCAAAACGACTTTGCTAGAGTCACTTCGGTTGAAAAAAAGCCCTTTAAAGGCTCGATTTAGGCACAAGATGTTAAAAGGACTTAGTTTTTGCGTGAAGTGACTTTTTAAGGTTTGTTTGAGCTCCAAATGAGTCCCTAAGACTTATTATAATACAATATATGTTCAAATACTCATTTAGGTTCAAAACAACTTTGCTAGAGTCACATCGGAGCGAATAAAGCCCTTTAAAGGCTCGATTTAGGTAAAACTTGTTATAAGCACTTAGATTTAGCGTGAAGTGAGTTTTTAAGGTTTGTTGAAGCTCCAAATGAGTCCCTAAGACTTATTATAATATATTATATGTTAAAATAAACATTTGGCATTAAAACAACTTTGCTAGAGTCACTCGGAACCATAAAAAGCCCTTTAAAGGCACGATTTGGCAAAACTAGTTATAATGACTTTGTTTTTGCCTTGAAGTGAATTTTTAAGGAATATTGGAGCTCCAAATGAGTCCCTAAGACTTATTATAATATATTATATGTTTAAATACTCATTTGGGATCAAAAGCGACTTTGCTAGAGTCACTTCGGTTGAAAAAAAGCCCTTTAAAGGCTCGATTTAGGCACAAGATGTTAAAAGGACTTAGTTTTTTGCGAAGTGACTTTTTAAGGTTTGTTTGAGCTCCAAATGAGTCCCTAAGACTTATTATAATACAATATATGTTCAAATACTCATTTAGGTTCAAAACAACTTTGCTAGAGTCACATGGGGCGAATAAAGCCCTTTAAAGGCTCGATTTAGGTAAAACTTGTTATAAGCACTTAGATTTAGCGAAGTGAGTTTTAAGGTTTGTTGAAGCTCCAAATGAGTCCCTAAGACTTATTATAATATATTATATGTTAAAATAAACATTTGGCATTAAAACAACTTTGCTAGAGTCACTTCGGAACCATAAAAGCCCTTTAAAGGCTCGATTTCGGCAAAACTAGTTATAATGACTTTGTTTTAGCGCGAAGTGAATTTTAAGGAATATTGGAGCTCCAAATGAGTCCCTAAGACTTATTATAATATATTATATGTTTAAATACTCATTTGGGATCAAAACGACTTTGCTAGAGTCACTTCGGTTGAAAAAAAGCCCTTTAAAGGATCGATTTAGGCACAAGATGTTAAAAGGACTTAGTTTTTACGCGAAGTGACTTTTTAAGGTTTGTTTGAGCTCAAAATGAGTCCCTAAGACTTATTATAATACAATATATGTTCAAATACTCATTTAGGTTCAAAACAACTTTGCTAGAGTCACATCGGAGCGAATAAAGCCCTTTAAAGGCTCGATTTAGGTAAAACTTGTTATAAGCACTTAGATTTAGCGCGAAGTGAGTTTTAAGGTTTGTTGAAACTCCAAATGAGTCCCTAAGACTTATTATAATATATTATATGTTAAAATAAACATTTGGCATTAAAACAACTTTGCTAGAGTCACTTGGAACCATAAAAGCCCTTTAAAGGCTCGATTTGGCAAAACTAGTTATAATGACTTTGTTTTAGCGCGAAGTGAATTTTTAAGGAATATTGGAGCTCCAAATGAGTCCCTAAGACTTATTATAATATATTATATGTTTAAATACTCATTTGGGATCAAAGCGACTTTGCTAGAGTCACTTCGGTTCGAAAAAAGCCCTTTAAAGGATCGATTTAGGCACAAGATGTTAAAAGGACTTAGTTTTTTTGTGAAGTGACTTTTTAAGGTTTGTTTGAGCTCCAAATGAGTCCCTAAGACTTATTATAATACAATATATGTTCAAATACTCATTTAGGTTCAAAACAACTTTGCTAGAGTCACATCGGAGCGAATAAAGCCCTTTAAAGGCTCGATTTAGGTAAAACTTGTTATAAGCACTTAGATTTAGCGCGAAGTGAGTTTTTAAGGTTTGTTGAAGCTCCAAATGAGTCCCTAAGACTTATTATAATATATTATATGTTAAAATAAACATTTGGCATTAAAACAACTTTGCTAGAGTCACTTCGGAACCATAAAAGCCCTTTAAAGGCTCGATTTCGGCAAAACTAGTTATAATGACTTTGTTTTGGCACGAAGTGAATTTTTAAGGAATATTGGAGCTCCAAATGAGTCCCTAAGACTTATTATAATATATTACATGTTTAAATACTCATTTGGGATCAAAACGACTTTGCTAGAGTCACTTCGGTTGAAAAAAAGCCCTTTAAAGGATCGATTTAGGCACAAGTTGTTAAAAGGACTTAGTTTTTGCGCGAAGTGACTTTTTAAGGTTTGTTTGAGCTCAAAATGAGTCCCTAAGACTTATTATAATACAATATATGTTCAAATACTCATTTAAGTTCAAAACAACTTTGCTAGAGTCACATCGAGACGAATAAAGCCCTTTAAAGGCTCGATTTAGGTAAAACTTGTTATAAGCACTTAGATTTAGCGCGAAGTGAGTTTTAAGGTTTGTTGAAGCTCCAAATGAGTCCCTAAGACTTATTATAATATATTATATGTTAAAATAAACATTTGGCATTAAAACAACTTTGCTAGAGTCACTTCGGAACCATAAAAAGCCCTTTAAAAGGCTCGATTTAGGCAAAACTAGTTATAATGACTTTGTTTTAGCGAAGTGAATTTTTAAGGAATATTGGAGCTCCAAATGAGTCCCTAAGACTTATTATAATATATTATATGTTTAAATACTCATTTGGGATCAAAACGACTTTGCTAGAGTCACTTCGGTTGAAAAAAAGCCCTTTAAAGGCTCGATTTAGGCACAAGATGTTAAAAGGACTTAGATTTTTGCGGAAGTGACTTTTTAAGGTTTGTTTGAGCTCAAATGAGTCCCTAAGACTTATTATAATACAATATATGTTCAAATACTCATTTAGGTTCAAAACAACTTTGCTAGAGTCACATCGGAGAATAAAGCCCTTTAAAGGCTCGATTTAGGTAAAACTTGTTATAAGCACTTAGATTTAGCGAAGTGAGTTTTTAAGGTTTGTTGAAGCTCCAAATGAGTCCCTAAGACTTATTATAATATATTATATGTTAAAATAAACATTTGGCATTAAAACAACTTTGCTAGAGTCGCTTCGGAACCATAAAAGCCCTTTAAAGGCTCGATTTAGGCAAAACTAGTTATAATGACTTTGTTTTACTTGAAGTGAATTTTTAAGGAATATTGGAGCTCCAAATGAGTCCCTAAGACTTATTATAATATATTATATGTTTAAATACTCATTTGGGATCAAAACGACTTTGCTAGAGTCACTTGGTTGAAAAAAAAGCCCTTTAAAGGCTCGATTTAGGCACAAGATGTTAAAAGGACTTAGTTTTTGCGCGAAGTGACTTTTTAAGGTTTGTTTGAGCTCAAATGAGTCCCTAAGACTTATTATAATACAATATATGTTCAAATACTCATTTAGGTTCAAAACAACTTTGCTAGAGTCACATCGGACGAATAAAGCCCTTTAAAGGCTCGATTTAGGTAAAACTTGTTATAAGCACTTAGATTTAGCGAAGTGAGTTTTTAAGGTTTGTTGAAGCTCCAAATGAGTCCCTAAGACTTATTATAATATATTATATGTTAAAATAAACATTTGGCATTAAAACAACTTTGCTAGAGTCGCTCGTTGAACCATAAAAGCCCTTTAAAAGGCTCGATTTAGGCAAAACTAGTTATAATGACTTTGTTTTAGCGCGAAGTGAATTTTTAAGGAATATTGGAGCTCCAAATGAGTCCCTAAGACTTATTATAATATATTATATGTTTAAATACTCATTTGGGATCAAAAAGACTTTGCTAGAGTCACTTCGGTTGAAAAAAGCCCTTAAAGGTTCGATTTAGGCAAACAAGTTGTTAAAAGGACTTTGTTTTTTTTTTTTTTTTTTTTTTTTTTTTTTTTTAGTTCAAAACTTTGCTAAGGGGTCACACGGGGGAAAAAACACCCCCCTTCCCCCTCCCCCCCCCTCCCCCCAGGCGTGAAGTGAGTTTTTAAGGTTTGTTGGAGCTCCAAATGAGTCCCTAAGACTTATTATAATAATATTATATGTTAAAATAAACATTTGGCATTAAAACAACTTTGCTAGAGTCGCTTCGAACCATAAAAGCCCTTTAAAGGCTCGATTTAGGCAAAACTAGTTATAATGACTTTGTTTTAGCGAAGTGAATTTTTAAGGAATATTGGAGCTCCAAATGAGTCCCTAAGACTTATTATAATATATTATATGTTTAAATACTCATTTGGGATCAAAACGACTTTGCTAGAGTCACTTCGGTTGAAAAAAAAGCCCTTTAAAGGATCGATTTAGGCACAAGATGTTAAAAGGACTTAGTTTTTGGGGGCGAAGTGACTTTTTAAGGTTTGTTTGAGCTCCAAATGAGTCCCTAAGACTTATTATAATACAATATATGTTCAAATACTCATTTAGGTTCAAAACAACTTTGCTAGAGTCACATCGGGAACGAATAAAGCCCTTTAAAGGCTCGATTTAGGTAAAACTTGTTATAAGCACTTAGATTTACGAAGTGAGTTTTAAGGTTTGTTGAAGCTCAAATGAGTCCCTAAGACTTATTATAATATATTATATGTTAAAATAAACATTTGGCATTAAAACAACTTTGCTAGAGTCACTTGGAACCATAAAAGCCCTTTAAAAGGCTCGATTTGGCAAAACTAGTTATAATGACTTTGTTTTAGCGCGAAGTGAATTTTTAAGGAATATTGGAGCTCCAAATGAGTCCCTAAGACTTATTATAATATATTATATGTTTAAATACTCATTTGGGATCAAAACGACTTTGCTAGAGTCACTTCGGTTGAAAAAAAGCCCTTTAAAGGCTCGATTTAGGCACAAGTTTTTAAAAGGACTTAGTTTTTTGCGAAGTGACTTTTTAAGGTTTGTTTGAGCTCCAAATGAGTCCCTAAGACTTATTATAATACAATATATGTTCAAATACTCATTTAGGTTCAAAACAACTTTGCTAGAGTCACATCGGGGCGAATAAAGCCCTTTAAAGGCTCGATTTAGGTAAAACTTGTTATAAGCACTTAGATTTACGTGAAGTGAGTTTTTAAGGTTTGTTGAAGCTCCAAATGAGTCCCTAAGACTTATTATAATATATTATATGTTAAAATAAACATTTGGCATTAAAACAACTTTGCTAGAGTCACTTGGGAACCATAAAAGCCCTTTAAAAGGCTCGATTTCGGCAAAACTAGTTATAATGACTTTGTTTTAGCGCGAAGTGAATTTTTAAGGAATATTGGAGCTCCAAATGAGTCCCTAAGACTTATTATAATATATTATATGTTTAAATACTCATTTGGGATCAAAACGACTTTGCTAGAGTCACTTCGTTGAAAAAAAAGCCCTTTAAAGGCTCGATTTAGGCACAAGATGTTAAAAGGACTTAGTTTTTGCGCGAAGTGACTTTTTAAGGTTTGTTTGAGCTCCAAATGAGTCCCTAAGACTTATTATAATACAATATATGTTCAAATACTCATTTAGGTTCAAAACAACTTTGCTAGAGTCACATCGGAGGCAATAAAGCCCTTTAAAGGCTCGATTTAGGTAAAACTTGTTATAAGCACTTAGATTTAGCGCGAAGTGAGTTTTAAAGGTTTGTTGAAGCCCAAATGAGTCCCTAAGACTTATTATAATATATTATATGTTAAAATAAACATTTGGCATTAAAACAACTTTGCTAGAGTCACTTGGAACCATAAAAGCCCTTTAAAGGCTCGATTTCGGCAAAACTAGTTATAATGACTTTGTTTTAGCGCGAAGTGAATTTTTAAGGAATATTGGAGCTCCAAATGAGTCCCTAAGACTTATTATAATATATTACATGTTTAAATACTCATTTGGGATCAAAACGACTTTGCTAGAGTCACTTCGGTTGAAAAAAAGCCCTTTAAAGGCTCGATTTAGGCACAAGATGTTAAAAGGACTTAGTTTTTTCTTGAAGTGACTTTTTAAGGTTTGTTTGAGCTCAAATGAGTCCCTAAGACTTATTATAATAAAATATATGTTCAAATACTCATTTAGGTTCAAAACAACTTTGCTAGAGTCACATCGGAGCGAATAAAGCCCTTTAAAGGCTCGATTTAGGTAAAACTTGTTATAAGCACTTAGATTTAGCGCGAAGTGAGTTTTAAGGTTTGTTGAAGCTCCAAATGAGTCCCTAAGACTTATTATAATATATTATATGTTAAAATAAACATTTGGCATTAAAACAACTTTGCTAGAGTCACTTGGAACCATAAAAGCCCTTTAAAAGGCTCGATTTAGGCAAAACTAGTTATAATGACTTTGTTTTAGCGCGAAGTGAATTTTAAGGAATATTGGAGCTCCAAATGAGTCCCTAAGACTTATTATAATATATTATATGTTTAAATACTCATTTGGGATCAAAACGACTTTGCTAGAGTCACTTCGGTTGAAAAAAAGCCCTTTAAAGGATCGATTTAGGCACAAGATGTTAAAAGGACTTAGTTTTTGCGAAGTGACTTTTTAAGGTTTGTTTGAGCTCAAATGAGTCCCTAAGACTTATTATAATAAAATATATGTTCAAATACTCATTTAGGTTCAAAACAACTTTGCTAGAGTCACATCGGGCGAATAAAGCCCTTTAAAGGCTCGATTTAGGTAAAACTTGTTATAAGCACTTAGATTTAGCGAAGTGAGTTTTAAGGTTTGTTGAAGCTCCAAATGAGTCCCTAAGACTTATTATAATATATTATATGTTAAAATAAACATTTGGCATTAAAACAACTTTGCTAGAGTCACTTGAACCATAAAAGCCCTTTAAAGGCTCGATTTGGCAAAACTAGTTATAATGACTTTGTTTTTTAGCGAAGTGAATTTTTAAGGAATATTGGAGCTCCAAATGAGTCCCTAAGACTTATTATAATATATTATATGTTTAAATACTCATTTGGGATCAAAACGACTTTGCTAGAGTCACTTCGGTTGAAAAAAAAGCCCTTTAAAAGGCTCGATTTAGGCACAAGATGTTAAAAGGACTTAGTTTTTTGCGAAGTGACTTTTTAAGGTTTGTTTGAGCTCCAAATGAGTCCCTAAGACTTATTATAATAAAATATATGTTCAAATACTCATTTAGGTTCAAAACAACTTTGCTAGAGTCACATCGGAGCGAATAAAGCCCTTTAAAGGCTCGATTTAGGTAAAACTTGTTATAAGCACTTAGATTTAGTGCGAAGTGAGTTTTTAAGGTTTGTTGAAGCTCCAAATGAGTCCCTAAGACTTATTATAATATATTATATGTTAAAATAAACATTTGGCATTAAAACAACTTTGCTAGAGTCACTTCGGAACCATAAAAGCCCTTTAAAGGCTCGATTTCGGCAAAACTAGTTATAATGACTTTGTTTTTAGCGAAGTGAATTTTTAAGGAATATTGGAGCTCCAAATGAGTCCCTAAGACTTATTATAATATATTATATGTTTAAATACTCATTTGGGATCAAAACGACTTTGCTAGAGTCACTTCGGTTGAAAAAAAAGCCCTTTAAAGGCTCGATTTAGGCACAAGATGTTAAAAGGACTTAGTTTTTCCCTCGAAGTGAGTTTTTAAGGTTTGTTTGAGCTCCAAATGAGTCCCTAAGACTTATTATAATAAAATATATGTTCAAATACTCATTTAGGTTCAAAACAACTTTGCTAGAGTCACATCGAGAGCGAATAAAGCCCTTTAAAGGCTCGATTTAGGTAAAACTTGTTATAAGCACTTAGATTTAGCGCGAAGTGAGTTTTTAAGGTTTGTTGAAGCTCCAAATGAGTCCCTAAGACTTATTATAATATATTATATGTTAAAATAAACATTTGGCATTAAAACAACTTTGCTAGAGTCACTTGGAACCATAAAAGCCCTTTAAAAGGCTCGATTTGGCAAAACTAGTTATAATGACTTTGTTTTAGCGCGAAGTGAATTTAAAGGAATATTGGAGCTCCAAATGAGTCCCTAAGACTTATTATAATATATTATATGTTTAAATACTCATTTGGGATCAAAACGACTTTGCTAGAGTCACTTCGGTTGAAAAAAAGCCCTTTAAAGGCTCGATTTAGGCACAAGATGTTAAAAGGACTTAGTTTTTGCGTGAAGTGAGTTTTTAAGGTTTGTTTGAGCTCCAAATGAGTCCCTAAGACTTATTATAATACAATATATGTTCAAATACTCATTTAGGTTCAAAACAACTTTGCTAGAGTCACATCGGAGCGAATAAAGCCCTTTAAAGGCTCGATTTAGGTAAAACTTGTTATAAGCACTTAGATTTACGGCGAAGTGAGTTTTTAAGGTTTGTTGAAGCTCCAAATGAGTCCCTAAGACTTATTATAATATATTATATGTTAAAATAAACATTTGGCATTAAAACAACTTTGCTAGAGTCACTTGGAACCATAAAAGCCCTTTAAAGGCTCGATTTGGCAAAACTAGTTATAATGACTTTGTTTTAGCGCGAAGTGAATTTTAAGGAATATTGGAGCTCCAAATGAGTCCCTAAGACTTATTATAATATATTATATGTTTAAATACTCATTTGGGATCAAAGCGACTTTGCTAGAGTCACTTCGGTTGAAAAAAAGCCCTTTAAAGGCTCGATTTAGGCACAAGATGTTAAAAAGGACTTAGTTTTTGCTCGAAGTGACTTTTTAAGGTTTGTTTGAGCTCAAATGAGTCCCTAAGACTTATTATAATAAAATATATGTTCAAATACTCATTTAGGTTCAAAACAACTTTGCTAGAGTCACATCGGAGCGAATAAAGCCCTTTAAAGGCTCGATTTAGGTAAAACTTGTTATAAGCACTTAGATTTAGCGTGAAGTGAGTTTTTAAGGTTTGTTGAAGCTCCAAATGAGTCCCTAAGACTTATTATAATATATTATATGTTAAAATAAACATTTGGCATTAAAACAACTTTGCTAGAGTCACTTCGGAACCATAAAAGCCCTTTAAAGGCTCGATTTGGCAAAACTAGTTATAATGACTTTGTTTTAGCTGAAGTGAATTTTAAGGAATATTGGAGCTCCAAATGAGTCCCTAAGACTTATTATAATATATTATATGTTTAAATACTCATTTGGGATCAAAACGACTTTGCTAGAGTCACTTCGGTTGAAAAAAAGCCCTTTAAAAGGCTCGATTTAGGCACAAGATGTTAAAAGGACTTAGTTTTTTTCGCGAAGTGACTTTTAAGGTTTGTTTGAGCTCCAAATGAGTCCCTAAGACTTATTATAATAAAATATATGTTCAAATACTCATTTAGGTTCAAAACAACTTTGCTAGAGTCACATCGGAGCGAATAAAGCCCTTTAAAAGGCTCGATTTAGGTAAAACTTGTTATAAGCACTTAGATTTAGCGCGAAGTGAGTTTTTAAGGTTTGTTGAAACTCCAAATGAGTCCCTAAGACTTATTATAATATATTATATGTTAAAATAAACATTTGGCATTAAAACAACTTTGCTAGAGTCACTTCGGAACCATAAAAGCCCTTTAAAGGCTCGATTTGGCAAAACTAGTTATAATGACTTTGTTTTAGCGAAGTGAATTTTAAGGAATATTGGAGCTCCAAATGAGTCCCTAAGACTTATTATAATATATTATATGTTTAAATACTCATTTGGGATCAAAGCGACTTTGCTAGAGTCACTTGGTTTAAAAAAAAGCCCTTTAAAAGGCTCGATTTAGGCACAAGATGTTAAAAGGACTTAGTTTTTGCGCGAAGTGACTTTTTAAGGTTTGTTTGAGCTCAAATGAGTCCCTAAGACTTATTATAATAAAATATATGTTCAAATACTCATTTAGGTTCAAAACAACTTTGCTAGAGTCACATCGGAGCGAATAAAGCCCTTTAAAGGCTCGATTTAGGTAAAACTTGTTATAAGCACTTAGATTTTGCGAAGTGAGTTTTAAGGTTTGTTGAAACTCCAAATGAGTCCCTAAGACTTATTATAATATATTATATGTTAAAATAAACATTTGGCATTAAAACAACTTTGCTAGAGTCACTTGGAACCATAAAAGCCCTTTAAAGGCTCGTTTGGCAAAACTAGTTATAATGACTTTGTTTTTAGTGAAGTGAATTTTAAGGAATATTGGAGCTCCAAATGAGTCCCTAAGACTTATTATAATATATTATATGTTTAAATACTCATTTGGGATCAAAGCGACTTTGCTAGAGTCGCTTCGGTTGAAAAAAAGCCCTTTAAAGGCTCGATTTAGGCACAAGATGTTAAAAGGACTTAGTTTTTTACGCGAAGTGACTTTTAAGGTTTGTTTGAGCTCCAAATGAGTCCCTAAGACTTATTATAATAAAATATATGTTCAAATAATCATTTAGGTTCAAAACAACTTTGCTAGAGTCACATCGGAGGCGAATAAAGCCCTTTAAAGGCTCGATTTAGGTAAAACTTGTTATAAGCACTTAGATTTAGGCGAAGTGAGTTTTAAGGTTTGTTGAAGCTCCAAATGAGTCCCTAAGACTTATTATAATATATTATATGTTAAAATAAACATTTGGCATTAAAACAACTTTGCTAGAGTCACTTCGGAACCATAAAAGCCCTTTAAAAGGCTCGATTTGGCAAAACTAGTTATAATGACTTTGTTTTAGCGGAAGTGAATTTTTAAGGAATATTGGAGCTCCAAATGAGTCCCTAAGACTTATTATAATATATTATATGTTTAAATACTCATTTGGGATCAAAGCGACTTTGCTAGAGTCACTTCGGTTGAAAAAAAGCCCTTTAAAAGGCTCGATTTAGGCACAAGATGTTAAAAGGACTTAGTTTTTTGCGAAGTGACTTTTAAGGTTTGTTTGAGCTCCAAATGAGTCCCTAAGACTTATTATAATAAAATATATGTTCAAATACTCATTTAGGTTCAAAACAACTTTGCTAGAGTCACATCAGGCGAATAAAGCCCTTTAAAGGCTCGATTTAGGTAAAACTTGTTATAAGCACTTAGATTTAGCGAAGTGAGTTTTTAAGGTTTGTTGAAGCTCCAAATGAGTCCCTAAGACTTATTATAATATATTATATGTTAAAATAAACATTTGGCATTAAAACAACTTTGCTAGAGTCACTTGGAACCATAAAAGCCCTTTAAAGGCTCGATTTCGGCAAAACTAGTTATAATGACTTTGTTTTAGCGCGAGTGAATTTTTAAGGAATATTGGAGCTCAAATGAGTCCTAAGACTTATTATAATATATTATATGTTTAAATACTCATTTGGGATCAAAACGACTTTGCTAGAGTCACTCGGTTGAAAAAAAAGCCCTTTAAAAGGCTCGATTTAGGCACAAGATGTTAAAAGGACTTAGTTTTTGCGCGAAGTGATTTTTTAAGGTTTGTTTGAGCTCCAAATGAGTCCCTAAGACTTATTATAATAAAATATATGTTCAAATACTCATTTAGGTTCAAAACAACTTTGCTAGAGTCACATCGGGCGAATAAAGCCCTTTAAAGGCTCGATTTAGGTAAAACTTGTTATAAGCACTTAGATTTAGCGCGAAGTGAGTTTTTAAGGTTTGTTGAAGCTCCAAATGAGTCCCTAAGACTTATTATAATATATTATATGTTAAAATAAACATTTGGCATTAAAACAACTTTGCTAGAGTCACTTGGAACCATAAAAGCCCTTTAAAGGCTCGATTTCGGCAAAACTAGTTATAATGACTTTGTTTTAGGCGAAGTGAATTTTAAGGAATATTGGAGCTCCAAATGAGTCCCTAAGACTTATTATAATATATTATATGTTTAAATACTCATTTGGGATCAAAGCGACTTTGCTAGAGTCACTTCGGTTGAAAAAAAGCCCTTTAAAAGGCTCGATTTAGGCACAAGATGTTAAAAGGACTTAGTTTTTGCGCGAAGTGACTTTTTAAGGTTTGTTTGAGCTCCAAATGAGTCCCTAAGACTTATTATAATAAAATATATGTTCAAATACTCATTTGGGTTCAAAACAACTTTGCTAGAGTCACATCGGAGCGAATAAAGCCCTTTAAAAGGCTCGATTTAGGTAAAACTTGTTATAAGCACTTAGATTTAGCGAAGTGAGTTTTAAGGTTTGTTGAAGCTCCAAATGAGTCCCTAAGACTTATTATAATATATTATATGTTAAAATAAACATTTGGCATTAAAACAACTTTGCTAGAGTCAACTGGAACCATAAAAAGCCCTTTAAAAGGCTCGATTTAGGCAAAACTAGTTATAATGACTTTGTTTTAGCCAAAAGTGAATTTTAAAGGAATATTGGAGCTCCAAATGAGTCCCTAAGACTTATTATAATATATTATATGTTTAAATACTCATTTGGGATCAAAACGACTTTGCTAGAGTCACTTCGGTTGAAAAAAAAGCCTTTTAAAGGCTCGATTTAGGCACAAGATGTTAAAAGGACTTAGTTTTTGCACGAAGTGACTTTTTAAGGTTTGTTTGAGCTCCAAATGAGTCCCTAAGACTTATTATAATAAAATATATGTTCAAATACTCATTTAGGTTCAAAACAACTTTGCTAGAGTCACATCGGAGCGAATAAAGCCCTTTAAAGGCTCGATTTAGGTAAAACTTGTTATAAGCACTTAGATTTAGCGCGAAGTGAGTTTTTAAGGTTTGTTGAAACTCCAAATGAGTCCCTAAGACTTATTATAATATATTATATGTTAAAATAAACATTTGGCATTAAAACAACTTTGCTAGAGTCGCTTCGGAACCATAAAAGCCCTTTAAAGGCTCGATTTCGGCAAAACTAGTTATAATGACTTTGTTTTAGAGCGAAGTGAATTTTAAGGAATATTGGAGCTCCAAATGAGTCCCTAAGACTTATTATAATATATTATATGTTTAAATACTCATTTGGGATCAAAACGACTTTGCTAGAGTCACTCGGTTGAAAAAAAGCCCTTTAAAGGCTCGATTTAGGCACAAGATGTTAAAAGGACTTAGTTTTTCGCGAAGTGAGTTTTTAAGGTTTGTTTGAGCTCCAAATGAGTCCCTAAGACTTATTATAATAAAATATATGTTCAAATACTCATTTAGGTTCAAAACAACTTTGCTAGAGTCACATCGAGCGAATAAAGCCCTTTAAAGGCTCGATTTAGGTAAAACTTGTTATAAGCACTTAGATTTAGCGGAAGTGAGTTTTTAAGGTTTGTTGAAGCTCAAATGAGTCCCTAAGACTTATTATAATATATTATATGTTAAAATAAACATTTGGCATTAAAACAACTTTGCTAGAGTCACTTGGAACCATAAAAGCCCTTTAAAAGGCTCGATTTCGGCAAAACTAGTTATAATGACTTTGTTTTAGCGTGAAGTGAATTTTTAAGGAATATTGGAGCTCCAAATGAGTCCCTAAGACTTATTATAATATATTATATGTTTAAATACTCATTTGGGATCAAAACGACTTTGCTAGAGTCACTTCGGTTGAAAAAAAGCCTTTTAAAGGCTCGATTTAGGCACAAGATGTTAAAAGGACTTAGTTTTTGCGAAGTGACTTTTTAAGGTTTGTTTGAGCTCCAAATGAGTCCCTAAGACTTATTATAATAAAATATATGTTCAAATACTCATTTAGGTTCAAAACAACTTTGCTAGAGTCACATCGGAGCGAATAAAGCCCTTTAAAGGCTCGATTTAGGTAAAACTTGTTATAAGCACTTAGATTTAGCGTGAAGTGAGTTTTTAAGGTTTGTTGAAGCTCCAAATGAGTCCCTAAGACTTATTATAATATATTATATGTTAAAATAAACATTTGGCATTAAAACAACTTTGCTAGAGTCACTTGGAACCATAAAAGCCCTTTAAAAGGCTCGATTTTGGCAAAACTAGTTATAATGACTTTGTTTTAGGGCGAAGTGAATTTTTAAGGAATATTGGAGCTCCAAATGAGTCCCTAAGACTTATTATAATATATTATATGTTTAAATACTCATTTGGGATCAAAGCGACTTTGCTAGAGTCACTTCGGTTGAAAAAAAGCCTTTTAAAGGCTCGATTTAGGCACAAGATGTTAAAAGGACTTAGTTTTTACGCGAAGTGAGTTTTTAAGGTTTGTTTGAGCTCCAAATGAGTCCCTAAGACTTATTATAATAAAATATATGTTCAAATAATCATTTAGGTTCAAAACAACTTTGCTAGAGTACATCGGGCGAATAAAGCCCTTTAAAGGCTCGATTTAGGTAAAACTTGTTATAAGCACTTAGATTTAGCGAAGTGAGTTTTAAGGTTTGTTGAAACTCCAAATGAGTCCCTAAGACTTATTATAATATATTATATGTTAAAATAAACATTTGGCATTAAAACAACTTTGCTAGAGTCGCTTTGGAACCATAAAAGCCCTTTAAAGGCTCGATTTCGGCAAAACTAGTTATAATGACTTTGTTTTTGCGCGAAGTGAATTTTAAAGGAATATTGGAGCTCCAAATGAGTCCCTAAGACTTATTATAATATATTATATGTTTAAATACTCATTTGGGATCAAAGCGACTTTGCTAGAGTCACTTCGGTTGAAAAAAAGCCTTTTAAAGGCTCGATTTAGGCACAAGATGTTAAAAGGACTTAGTTTTTGCGCGAAGTGACTTTTTAAGGTTTGTTTGAGCTCCAAATGAGTCCCTAAGACTTATTATAATAAAATATATGTTCAAATACTCATTTAGGTTCAAAACAACTTTGCTAGAGTCACATCGGAGCGAATAAAGCCCTTTAAAGGCTCGATTTAGGTAAAACTTGTTATAAGCACTTAGATTTAGCGTGAAGTGAGTTTTTAAGGTTTGTTGAAGCTCCAAATGAGTCCCTAAGACTTATTATAATATATTATATGTTAAAATAAACATTTGGCATTAAAACAACTTTGCTAGAGTCACTTCGGAACCATAAAAGCCCTTTAAAGGCTCGATTTTGGCAAAACTAGTTATAATGACTTTGTTTTAGCGCGAAGTGAATTTTTAAGGAATATTGGAGCTCCAAATGAGTCCGTAAGACTTATTATAATATATTATATGTTTAAATACTCATTTGGGATCAAAAGCGACTTTGCTAGAGTCACTCCGGTTGAAAAAAAAGCCTTTTAAAGGCTCGATTTAGGCACAAGATGTTAAAAGGACTTAGTTTTTACGCGAAGTGAGTTTTTAAGGTTTGTTTGAGCTCCAAATGAGTCCCTAAGACTTATTATAATAAAATATATGTTCAAATAATCATTTAGGTTCAAAACAACTTTGCTAGAGTCACATCGGAGCGAATAAAGCCCTTTAAAGGCTCGATTTAGGTAAAACTTGTTATAAGCACTTAGATTTAGCGCGAAGTGAGTTTTTAAGGTTTGTTGAAGCTCCAAATGAGTCCCTAAGACTTATTATAATATATTATATGTTAAAATAAACATTTGGCATTAAAACAACTTTGCTAGAGTCACTTGGAACCATAAAAGCCCTTTAAAGGCTCGATTTAAGGCAAAACTAGTTATAATGACTTTGTTTTAGCGCGAAGTGAATTTTTAAGGAATATTGGAGCTCCAAATGAGTCCCTAAGACTTATTATAATATATTATATGTTTAAATACTCATTTGGGATCAAAACGACTTTGCTAGAGTCACTTGGTTGAAAAAAAGCCCTTTAAAGGCTCGATTTAGGCACAAGATGTTAAAAAGGACTTAGTTTTTGCGAAGTGAGTTTTAAGGTTTGTTTGAGCTCCAAATGAGTCCCTAAGACTTATTATAATAAAATATATGTTCAAATAATCATTTAGGTTCAAAACAACTTTGCTAGAGTCACATCGGAGCGAATAAAGCCCTTTAAAAGGCTCGATTTAGGTAAAACTTGTTATAAGCACTTAGATTTAGCGCGAAGTGAGTTTTAAGGTTTGTTGAAGCTCCAAATGAGTCCCTAAGACTTATTATAATATATTATATGTTAAAATAAACATTTGGCATTAAAACAACTTTGCTAGAGTCACTTGGAACCATAAAAGCCCTTTAAAGGCTCGATTTGGCAAAACTAGTTATAATGACTTTGTTTTTAGCAGAAGTGAATTTTTAAGGAATATTGGAGCTCCAAATGAGTCCCTAAGACTTATTATAATATATTATATGTTTAAATACTCATTTGGGATCAAAGCGACTTTGCTAGAGTCACTTCGGTTGAAAAAAAGCCCTTTAAAGGCTCGATTTAGGCACAAGATGTTAAAAGGACTTAGTTTTTCGCGAAGTGACTTTTTAAGGTTTGTTTGAGCTCCAAATGAGTCCCTAAGACTTATTATAATAAAATATATGTTCAAATAATCATTTAGGTTCAAAACAACTTTGCTAGAGTCACATCGGAGCGAATAAAGCCCTTTAAAAAGGCTCGATTTAGGTAAAACTTGTTATAAGCACTTAGATTTAGCCGAAGTGAGTTTTTAAGGTTTGTTGAAGCTCCAAATGAGTCCCTAAGACTTATTATAATATATTATATGTTAAAATAAACATTTGGCATTAAAACAACTTTGCTAGAGTCACTTCGGAACCATAAAAGCCCTTTAAAAGGCTCGATTTGGCAAAACTAGTTATAATGACTTTGTTTTAGCGGAAGTGAATTTTAAGGAATATTGGAGCTCCAAATGAGTCCCTAAGACTTATTATAATATATTATATGTTTAAATACTCATTTGGGATCAAAGCGACTTTGCTAGAGTCACTTCGGTTGAAAAAAAGCCTTTTAAAGGCTCGATTTAGGCACAAGATGTTAAAAGGACTTAGTTTTTATGCGAAGTGAGTTTTTAAGGTTTGTTTGAGCTCCAAATGAGTCCCTAAGACTTATTATAATAAAATATATGTTCAAATAATCATTTAGGTTCAAAACAACTTTGCAGAGTCACATCGGAGCGAATAAAGCCCTTTAAAGGCTCGATTTAGGTAAAACTTGTTATAAGCACTTAGATTTAGCGCGAAGTGAGTTTTTAAGGTTTGTTGAAGCTCCAAATGAGTCCCTAAGACTTATTATAATATATTATATGTTAAAATAAACATTTGGCATTAAAACAACTTTGCTAGAGTCACTTCGGAACCATAAAAGCCCTTTAAAGGCTCGATTTCGGCAAAACTAGTTATAATGACTTTGTTTTAGCGCGAAGTGAATTGTTAAGGAATATTGGAGCTCCAAATGAGTCCCTAAGACTTATTATAATATATTATATGTTTAAATACTCATTTGGGATCAAAACGACTTTGCTAGAGTCACTTCGGTTGAAAAAAAGCCCTTTAAA
Source organism: Boehmeria nivea var. tenacissima (assembly GCA_018132145.1). NCBI lineage: Eukaryota > Viridiplantae > Streptophyta > Magnoliopsida > Rosales > Urticaceae > Boehmeria > Boehmeria nivea. The sequence continues at coordinate 1,013,989 of CM030876.1, forward strand.
AGCTCGATTTAGGCACAAGATGTTAAAAGGACTTAGTTTTTGCGAAGTGAGTTTTTAAGGTTTGTTTGAGCTCCAAATGAGTCCCTAAGACTTATTATAATAAAATATATGTTCAAATACTCATTTAGGTTCAAAACAACTTTGCTAGAGTCACATCGGAGCGAATAAAGCCCTTTAAAAGGCTCGATTTAGGTAAAACTTGTTATAAGCACTTAGATTTAGCGCGAAGTGAGTTTTTAAGGTTTGTTGAAGCTCCAAATGAGTCCCTAAGACTTATTATAATATATTATATGTTAAAATAAACATTTGGCATTAAAACAACTTTGCTAGAGTCGCTTGGAACCATAAAAGCCCTTTAAAGGCTCGATTTGGCAAAACTAGTTATAATGACTTTGTTTTAGCGCGAAGTGAATTTTAAAGGAATATTGGAGCTCCAAATGAGTCCCTAAGACTTATTATAATATATTATATGTTTAAATACTCATTTGGGATCAAAACGACTTTGCTAGAGTCACTTCGGTTGAAAAAAAAGCCCTTTAAAAGGCTCGATTTAGGCACAAGATGTTAAAAGGACTTAGTTTTTACGCGAAGTGACTTTTTAAGGTTTGTTTGAGCTCCAAATGAGTCCCTAAGACTTATTATAATAAAATATATGTTCAAATAATCATTTAGGTTCAAAACAACTTTGCTAGAGTCACATCGGGCGAATAAAGCCCTTTAAAGGCTCGATTTAGGTAAAACTTGTTATAAGCACTTAGATTTAGCGAAGTGAGTTTTTAAGGTTTGTTGAAGCTCCAAATGAGTCCCTAAGACTTATTATAATATATTATATGTTAAAATAAACATTTGGCATTAAAACAACTTTGCTAGAGTCACTTGGAACCATAAAAGCCCTTTAAAAGGCTCGATTTCCGGCAAAACTAGTTATAATGACTTTGTTTTAGCTCGAAGTGAATTTTTAAGGAATATTGGAGCTCCAAATGAGTCCCTAAGACTTATTATAATATATTATATGTTTAAATACTCATTTGGGATCAAAAGCGACTTTGCTAGAGTCACTTCGGTTGAAAAAAAGCCCTTTAAAAGGCTCGATTTAGGCACAAGATGTTAAAAGGACTTAGTTTTTGCGCGAAGTGAATTTTTAAGGTTTGTTTGAGCTCCAAATGAGTCCCTAAGACTTATTATAATAAAATATATGTTCAAATACTCATTTAGGTTCAAAACAACTTTGCTAGAGTCACATCGGAGCGAATAAAGCCCTTTAAAAGGCTCGATTTAGGTAAAACTTGTTATAAGCACTTAGATTTTGCGAAGTGAGTTTTTAAGGTTTGTTGAAGCTCCAAATGAGTCCCTAAGACTTATTATAATATATTATATGTTAAAATAAACATTTGGCATTAAAACAACTTTGCTAGAGTCACTTCGGAACCATAAAAGCCTTTAAAAGGCTCGATTCGGCAAAACTAGTTATAATGACTTTGTTTTAGCGCGAAGTGAATTTTAAGGAATATTGGAGCTCCAAATGAGTCCCTAAGACTTATTATAATATATTATATGTTTAAATACTCATTTGGGATCAAAACGACTTTGCTAGAGTCACTTCGGTTGAAAAAAAAAGCCCTTTAAAAGGCTCGATTTAGGCACAAGATGTTAAAAGGACTTAGTTTTTACGTGAAGTGAGTTTTAAGGTTTGTTTGAGCTCCAAATGAGTCCCTAAGACTTATTATAATAAAATATATGTTCAAATAATCATTTAGGTTCAAAACAACTTTGCTAGAGTCACATCGGAGCGAATAAAGCCCTTTAAAGGCTCGATTTAGGTAAAACTTGTTATAAGCACTTAGATTTAGCTCGAAGTGAGTTTTTAAGGTTTGTTGAAGCTCCAAATGAGTCCCTAAGACTTATTATAATATATTATATGTTAAAATAAACATTTGGCATTAAAACAACTTTGCTAGAGTCACTTGGGAACCATAAAAGCCCTTTAAAAGGCTCGATTTTGGCAAAACTAGTTATAATGACTTTGTTTTTAGCGCGAAGTGAATTTTTAAGGAATATTGGAGCTCCAAATGAGTCCCTAAGACTTATTATAATATATTATATGTTTAAATACTCATTTGGGATCAAAAGCGACTTTGCTAGAGTCACTTCGGTTGAAAAAAAAGCCCTTTAAAAGGCTCGATTTAGGCACAAGATGTTAAAAGGACTTAGTTTTTACGCAAAGTGACTTTTTAAGGTTTGTTTGAGCTCCAAATGAGTCCCTAAGACTTATTATAATAAAATATATGTTCAAATACTCATTTAGGTTCAAAACAACTTTGCTAGAGTCACATCGGGAGCAATAAAGCCCTTTAAAGGCTCGATTTAGGTAAAACTTGTTATAAGCACTTAGATTTAGCGCGAAGTGAGTTTTTAAGGTTTGTTGAAGCCCAAATGAGTCCCTAAGACTTATTATAATATATTATATGTTAAAATAAACATTTGGCATTAAAACAACTTTGCTAGAGTCACTGTGGAACCATAAAAGCCCTTTAAAGGCTCGATTTCGGCAAAACTAGTTATAATGACTTTGTTTTTAGCGCGAAGTGAATTTTAAGGAATATTGGAGCTCCAAATGAGTCCCTAAGACTTATTATAATATATTATATGTTTAAATACTCATTTGGGATCAAAAGCGACTTTGCTAGAGTCACTTCGGTTGAAAAAAAAGCCTTTTAAAGGCTCGATTTAGGCACAAGATGTTAAAAGGACTTAGTTTTTCGTGAAGTGAGTTTTTAAGGTTTGTTTGAGCTCCAAATGAGTCCCTAAGACTTATTATAATAAAATATATGTTCAAATAATCATTTAGGTTCAAAACAACTTTGCTAGAGTCACATCGGGGCGAATAAAGCCCTTTAAAGGCTCGATTTAGGTAAAACTTGTTATAAGCACTTAGATTTAACGGCGAAGTGAGTTTTTAAGGTTTGTTGAAGCTCCAAATGAGTCCCTAAGACTTATTATAATATATTATATGTTAAAATAAACATTTGGCATTAAAACAACTTTGCTAGAGTCGCTTAGGAACCATAAAAAGCCCTTTAAAAGGCTCGTTTGGCAAAACTAGTTATAATGACTTTGTTTAGCGCGAAGTGAATTTTAAGGAATATTGGAGCTCCAAATGAGTCCCTAAGACTTATTATAATATATTATATGTTTAAATACTCATTTGGGATCAAAGCGACTTTGCTAGAGTCACTTGGTTGAAAAAAAAGCCTTTTAAAGGCTCGATTTAGGCACAAGATGTTAAAAGGACTTAGTTTTTTTACGCGAAGTGATTTTTTAAGGTTTGTTTGAGCTCCAAATGAGTCCCTAAGACTTATTATAATAAAATATATGTTCAAATAATCATTTAGGTTCAAAACAACTTTGCTAGAGTCACATCGGAGCGAATAAAGCCCTTTAAAGGCTCGATTTAGGTAAAACTTGTTATAAGCACTTAGATTTAGCGAAGTGAGTTTTTAAGGTTTGTTGAAGCTCCAAATGAGTCCCTAAGACTTATTATAATATATTATATGTTAAAATAAACATTTGGCATTAAAACAACTTTGCTAGAGTCACTTCGGAACCATAAAAGCCCTTTAAAAGGCTCGATTTGGCAAAACTAGTTATAATGACTTTGTTTTAGGCGAAGTGAATTTTTAAGGAATATTGGAGCTCCAAATGAGTCCCTAAGACTTATTATAATATATTATATGTTTAAATACTCATTTGGGATCAAAACGACTTTGCTAGAGTCACTTCGGTTGAAAAAAAGCCCTTTAAAAGCTCGATTTAGGCACAAGATGTTAAAAGGACTTAGTTTTTGCGCGAAGTGACTTTTTAAGGTTTGTTTGAGCTCCAAATGAGTCCCTAAGACTTATTATAATAAAATATATGTTCAAATACTCATTTGGGTTCAAAACAACTTTGCTAGAGTCACATCGGAGCGAATAAAGCCCTTTAAAGGCTCGATTTAGGTAAAACTTGTTATAAGCACTTAGATTTAAGGCGAAGTGAGTTTTTAAGGTTTGTTGAAGCTCCAAATGAGTCCCTAAGACTTATTATAATATATTATATGTTAAAATAAACATTTGGCATTAAAACAACTTTGCTAGAGTCACTTCGGAACCATAAAAGCCCTTTAAAGGCTCGATTTCGGCAAAACTAGTTATAATGACTTTGTTTTTTTGCGAAGTGAATTTAAAAGGAATATTGGAGCTCAAATGAGTCCTAAGACTTATTATAATATATTATATGTTTAAATACTCATTTGGGATCAAAACGACTTTGCTAGAGTCACTTCGGTTGAAAAAAAAGCCTTTTAAAAGGCTCGATTTAGGCACAAGATGTTAAAAGGACTTAGTTTTTGCGAAGTGAGTTTTTAAGGTTTGTTTGAGCTCCAAATGAGTCCCTAAGACTTATTATAATAAAATATATGTTCAAATAATCATTTAGGTTCAAAACAACTTTGCTAGAGTCACATCGGAGCGAATAAAGCCCTTTAAAGGCTCGATTTAGGTAAAACTTGTTATAAGCACTTAGATTTAGCGCGAAGTGAGTTTTTAAGGTTTGTTGAAGCTCCAAATGAGTCCCTAAGACTTATTATAATATATTATATGTTAAAATAAACATTTGGCATTAAAACAACTTTGCTAGAGTCACTTCGGAACCATAAAAGCCCTTTAAAAAGGCTCGATTTCCGGCAAAACTAGTTATAATTACTTTGTTTTAGCGCGAAGTGAATTTTAAGGAATATTGGAGCTCCAAATGAGTCCCTAAGACTTATTATAATATATTATATGTTTAAATACTCATTTGGGATCAAAAGCGACTTTGCTAGAGTCACTTCGGTTGAAAAAAAGCCCTTTAAAAGGCTCGATTTAGGCACAAGATGTTAAAAAGGACTTAGTTTTTTACGCGAAGTGACTTTTTAAGGTTTGTTTGAGCTCCAAATGAGTCCCTAAGACTTATTATAATAAAATATATGTTCAAATACTCATTTAGGTTCAAAACAACTTTGCTAGAGTCACATCGGAGCGAATAAAGCCCTTTAAAGGCTCGATTTAGGTAAAACTTGTTATAAGCACTTAGATTTAGCGAAGTGAGTTTTTAAGGTTTGTTGAAGCTCCAAATGAGTCCCTAAGACTTATTATAATATATTATATGTTAAAATAAACATTTGGCATTAAAACAACTTTGCTAGAGTCACTTGGGAACCATAAAAGCCCTTTAAAGGCTCGATTTCGGCAAAACTAGTTATAATGACTTTGTTTTAGCGCGAAGTGAATTTTTAAGGAATATTGGAGCTCCAAATGAGTCCCTAAGACTTATTATAATATATTATATGTTTAAATACTCATTTGGGATCAAAACGACTTTGCTAGAGTCACTTCGGTTGAAAAAAAAGCCTTTTAAAGGCTCGATTTAGGCACAAGATGTTAAAAGGACTTAGTTTTTACGCGAAGTGAGTTTTTAAGGTTTGTTTGAGCTCCAAATGAGTCCCTAAGACTTATTATAATAAAATATATGTTCAAATAATCATTTAGGTTCAAAACAACTTTGCTAGAGTCACATCGGAGCGAATAAAGCCCTTTAAAGGCTCGATTTAGGTAAAACTTGTTATAAGCACTTAGATTTAGCGCGAAGTGAGTTTTTAAGGTTTGTTGAAGCTCCAAATGAGTCCCTAAGACTTATTATAATATATTATATGTTAAAATAAACATTTGGCATTAAAACAACTTTGCTAGAGTCACTTCGGAACCATAAAAGCCCTTTGGCTCGATTTCGGCAAAACTAGTTATAATGACTTTGTTTTAGCGCGAAGTGAATTTTTAAGGAATATTGGAGCTCCAAATGAGTCCCTAAGACTTTATTATAATATATTATATGTTTAAATACTCATTTGGGATCAAAACGACTTTGCTAGAGTCACTTCGGTTGAAAAAAAGCCCTTTAAAGGCTTGATTTAGGCCAAGATGTTAAAAGGACTTAGTTTTTGCATGAATGAGTTTTTAAGATTTGTTTGAGCTCCAAATGAGTCCCTAAGACTTATTATAATACAATCTATGTTCAAATACTCATTTAGGTTCAAAACAACTTTGCTAGAGTCACATCGGAGCGAATAAAGCCCTTTAAAGGCTCGATTTTGGTAAAACTTGTTGTAAGCACTTAGATTTACCGCGAAGTGAGTTTTTAAGGTTTTTTGAAGCTCCAAATGAGTCCTGAAGACTTATTATAATATATATTATATGTTAAAATAAACATTTGGCATTAAAACAACTTTGCTAGAGTCACTTCGGAACCATAAAAGCCCCTCAAAGGCTCGATTTCGGCAAAACTAGTTATAATGACTTTGTTTTAGCGCGAAGTGCATTTTTAAGGAATATTGGAGCTCCAAATGTGTCCCTAAGACTTATTATAATATATTATATGTTTAAATACTCATTTGGGATCAAACGACTTTGCTAGAGGTCACTTCGGTTGAAAAAAAGCCCTTTAAAGGCTCGATTTAGGCACAAGATGTTAAAAGGACTTAGTTTTGTCGCGAAGTGACTTTTTAAGGTTTGTTTGAGCTCCAAATGAGTCCCTAAGACTTATTATAATACAATATATGTTCCAAATACTCATTTAGGTTCAAAAACAACTTTGCTAGAGTCACATCGGAGCGAATAAAGCCCTTTAAAAGGCTCGATTTAGGTAAAACTTGTTATAAGCAACTTAGATTTAGCGCGAAGTGAGTTTTTTAAGGTTTTTTGAAGCTCAAATGAGTCCCTAAGACTTATTATAATATATTATATGTTAAAATAAACATTTGGCATTAAAACAACTTTGCTAGAGTCACTTCGGAACCATAAAAGCCCTTTAAAGGCTCGATTTCGGCAAAAGTAGTTATAATGACTTTGTTTTAGCGCGAAGTGAATTTTTAAGGAATATTAGAGGTCCAAATGAGTCCCTAAGACTTATTATAATATATTATATGTTTAATACGTCATTTAAGATCAAAACGACTTTGCTAGAATCACTTCGGTTGAAAAAAAAGCCCTTTAAAGGCTCGATTTAGGCACAAGTTGTTAAATGGACTTAGTTTTTGTACGAAGTGACTTTTAAGGTTTGTTTGAGCTCCAAATGATTCCCTAAGACTTATTATAATACAATATATGTTCAAATACTCATTTAGGTTCGAAACAACTTTGCTAGAGTCACATCGGAGCGAATAAAGCCCTTTAGAGGCTCGATTTAGGTAAAACTTGTTGTAAGCACTTAGAGTTAGCGCGAAGTGAGTTTTTAATGTTTGTTGAAGCTCCAAATGAGTCCCTAAGACTTATTATAATATATTATATGTTAAAATAAACATTTGGCATTAAAAGAACTTTGCTAGAGTCACTTCGGAACCATAAAAGCCCTTTAAAGGCTCGATTTCGGCAAAACTAGTTATGATTACTTTGTTTTAGCGCAAAGTGAATTTTTAAGGAATATTGGAGCTCCAAATGATTTGCTAAGACTTATTATAATATATTATATGTTTAAATACTCATTTGGGATCAAAACGACTTTGCTAGAGTCACTTTGGTTGAAAAAAAGCCCTCTAAGGGCTCGATTTAGGCACAAGTTGTTAAAAGGACTTAGTTTTTGCGCGAAGTGACTTTTTAAGGTTTATTTGAGCTCCAAATGATTCCCTAAGACTTATTATAATACAATATATGTTCAAATACTCATTTAGGTTCGACTTAACTTTGCTAGAGTCACATCGGAGCGAATAAAGCCCTTTAAAGGCTCGATTTAGGTAAAATTTGTTGTAAGCACTAAGATTTAGCGCGAAGTGAGTTTTTAAGGTTTGTTGAAGCTCCAACTGAGTCCCTAAGACTTATTATAATATATTATATGTTAAAATAAACATTTGGCATTAAAACAACTTTACTAGAGTCACTTCGGAACCATAAAAGCCCTTTAAAGGCTCGATTTCGGCAAAACTAGTTATGATTACTTTGTTTTAGCGCGAAGTGAATTTTTAAGGAATATTGGAGCTCCAAATGAGTCCCTAAGACTTATTATAATATATTATATGTTTCAATACTCATTTGGGATCAAAACGACTTTGCTAGAGTCACTTCGGTTGAAAAAAAAAGCCCTTTAAAGGCTCGATTTAGGCACAAGTTGCTAAAAGGGCTTAGTTTTTGCGCGAAATGACTTTTTAAGGTTTGTTTGAGCTCGAAATGAGTCCCAAAGACTTATTATAATACAATATATGTTCAAATACTCATTTAAGTTCAAAACAACTTTGCTAGAGTCACATCGAAGTGAATAAAGCCCTTTAAAGGCTTGATTTAGGTAAAACTTGTTATAAGCACTTAGATTTAGCGCGAAGTGAGTTTTTAAGGTTTTTCGAAGCTCCAAATGAGTCCATAAGACTTATTATAATATATTATATGTTAAAATAAACATTTGACATTAAAACAACTTTGCTAGAGTCGTTTCGGAACCATAAAAGCCCTTTCAAGGCTCGATTTCGGCAAAACTAGTTATAATGACTTTGTTTTAGCGCGAAGTGAATTTTTAAGGAATATTGGAGCTCCAAATGAGTCCCTAAGTCTTATTATAATATATCATATGTTTAAATACACATTTGGGATCAAAACGACTTTGCTAGAGTCACTTCGGTTGAAAAAAAGCCCTGTAAAGGCTCGATTTAGGCACAAGTTGTTCAAAGGATTTAGTTTTTGCGCGAAGTGACTTTTTAAGGTTTGTTTGAGCTCCAAATGAGTTGCTAAGACTTATTATAATACAATATATGTTCCAATACTTATTTAGGTTCAAAACAACTTTGCTAGAGTCACATCGGAGCGAATAAAGCCCTTTAAAGGCTCGATTTATGTAAAACTTGTTATAAGCACTTAGATTTAGCGCGAAGTGAGTTTTTAAGGTTTGTTGAAGGTCCAAATGAGTCCCTATGACTTATTATAAAATATTATATTTTAAAATAAACATTTGGCATTAAAACAACTTTGCTAGAGTCACTTCGGAACCATAAAAACCCTTTAAAGGCTCGATTTCGGGAAAAACTAGTTATAATGACTTTGTTTTAGCGCGAAGTGAATTTTTAAGAAGTATTGGAACTCCAAATGAGTCCCTAAGACTTATTATAATGTATTACATGTTTAAATACTCATTTGGGATCAAAACAACTTTGCTACAATCACTTCGGTTGAAAAAAAGCCCTTTAAAGGCTCGATTTAGGCACAAGTTGTTAAATGGACTTAGCTTTTGTTTGAAGTGACTTTTTAAGGTTTGTTTGAGCTCCAAATGAGTCCTTAAGACTTATTATAATACAATATATGTTCAAATACTCATTTAGGTTCAAAACAACTTTGCTAGAGTCACATCGGAGCGAATAAAGCCCTTTAAAGGCTCGATTTAGGTAAAACTTGTTATAAGCACTTAGATTTAGCACAAAGTGAGTTTTTAAGGTTTGTTGAAGCTCCAAATGAGTCCCTAAGACTTATTATAATATATTATATGTTAAAATAAACATTTGGCATTAAAAAAACTTTGCTAGACTCCGTTCGGAACCATAAAAGCCCTTTAAAGGCTCGATTTCGGCAAAACTAGTTATAATGACTTTGTTGTAGCGCGAAGTAAATTTTTAAGGAATATTGGAGCTCCAAATGAGTCCCTAAAACTTATTGTAATATATTATATGTTTAAATACTCATTTGGGATCAAAACGACTTTTCTAGAGTCACTTCGTTTGAAAAAAAAAGCCCTTTAAAGGCTCGATTTAGGCACAAGATGTTAAAATGACTTAGTTTTTGCGCGAAGTGACTTTTTAAGGTTTGTTTGAGCTCCAAATGAGTTGCTAAGACTTATTATAATACAATATATGTTCCAATACTCATTTAGGTTCAAAACAACTTTGCTAGAGTCACATCGGAGCGAATAAAGCCCTTTAAAGGCTAGATTTATGTAAAACATGTTATAAGCACTTAGATTTAGCGCGAAGTGAGTTTTTAAGGTTTGTTGAAGGTCCAAATGAGTCCCTAAGACTTATTATAAAATATTATAAGTTAAAATAAACATTTGGCATTAAAACAACTTTGCTAGAGTCACTTCGGAACCATAAAAACCCTTTAAAGGCTCGATTTCGGGAAAAACTAGTTATAATGACTTTGTTTTAGCGCGAAGTGAATTTTTAAGAAATATTGGAGCTCCAAATGAGTCCCTAAGACTTATTATAATATATTACATGTGTAAATACTCATTTGGGAACAAAACGACTTTGCTAGAATCACTTCGGTTGAAAAAAAGCCCTTTAAAGGCTCGATTTAGGCACAAGTTGTTAAATGGACTTAGCTTTTGTGCGAAGTGACTTTTTAAGGTTTGTTTGAGCTCCAAATGAGTCCCTAAGACTTATTATAATACAATATATGTTCAAATACTCATTTAGGTTCAAAACAACTTTGCTATAGTCACATTGGAGCGAATAAAGCCCTTTAAAGGCTCGATTTAGGTAAAACTTGTTATAAGCACTTAGATTTAGCGCGAAGTGAGTTTTTAAGGTTTGTTGAAGCTCCAAATGAGTCTCTAAGACTTATTATAATATATTATATGTTAAAATAAACATTTGGCATTAAAACAACTTTGCTAGAGTCACTTCGGAACCATCGAAGCCCTTTAAAGGCTCGATTTCGGCAAAACTAGTTCTAATGACTTTGTTTTAGAGCGAAGTGAATTTTTAAGGAATATTGGAGGTCCAAATGAGTCCCTAAGACTTATTATAATATATTATATGTTTAACTAGTCATTTGGGATCAAAATGACTTTGCTAGAATCACTTCGGTTGAAAAAAAAAGCCCTTTAAAGGCTCGATTTAGGCACAACTTGTTAAATGGACTTAGCTTTTGTGCGAAGTGACTTTTTAAGGTTTGTTTGAGCTCCAAATGAGTCCCTAAGACTTATTATAATACAATATATGTTCAAATACTCATTTAGGTTCAAAACAACTTTGCTAGAGTCACATCGGAGCGAATGAAGCCCTTTAAAGGCTCGATTTAGGTAAAACTTGTTATAAGCACTTAGATTGAGCGCGAAGTGAGTTTTTAAGGTTTGTTGAAGCTCCAAATGAGTCCCTAAGACTTATTATAATATATTATATATTAAAATAAACATTTGGCATTAAAACAACTTTGCTAGAGTCGTTCGGAACCATAAAAGCCCTTTAAAGGCTCGATTTCGGCAAAACTAGTTATAATGACTTTGTTGTAGCGCGAAGTGAATTTTTAAGGAATATTGGAGCTCCAAATGAGTCCCTAAGACTTATTATAATATATTATATGTTTAAATACTCATTTGGGATCAAAACGACTTTTCTAGAGTCACTTCGTTTGAAAAAAAAAAGCCCTTTAAAGGCTCGATTTAGGCACAAGATGTTAAAATGACTTAGTTTTTGCGCGAAGTGACTTTTTAAGGTTTGTTTGAGCTCCAAATGAGTTGCTAAGACTTATTATAATACAATATATGTTCCAATACTCATTTAGGTTCAAAACAACTTTGCTAGAGTCACATCGGAGCGAATAAAGCCTTTTAAAGGCTCGATTTATGTAAAACTTGTTATAAGCACTTAGATTTAGCGCGAAGTGAGTTTTTAAGGTTTGTTGAAGGTCCAAATGAGTCCCTATGACTTATTATAAAATATTATATGTTAAAATAAACATTTGGCATTAAAACAACTTTGCTAGAGTCACTTCGGAACCATAAAAGCCCTTTAAAGGCTCGATTTCGGCAAAACTAGTTATAATGACTTTGTTTTAGCGCGAAGTAAATTTTTAAGGAATATTGGAGCTCCAAATGAGTCCCTAAGACTTATTATAATATATTATATATTTAACTAGTCATTTGGGATCAAAACGACTTTGCTAGAATCACTTCGGTTGAAAAAAAAGCCCTTTAAAGGCTCGATTTAGGCACGAGTTGTTAAATGGACTTAGCTTTTGTGCGAAGTGACTTTTTAAGGTTTGTTTGAGCTCCAAATGAGTCCCTAAGACTTATTATAATACAATATATGTTCAAATACTTATTTAGGTTCAAAACAACTTTGCCAGAGTCACATCGGAGCGAATGAAGCCCTTTAAAGGCTCGATTTAGGTAAAACTTGTTATAAGCACTTAGATTTAGCGCGAAGTGAGTTTTTAAGGTTTGTTGAAGCTCCAAATGAGTCCCTAAGACTTATTATAATATATTATATGTTAAAATAAACATTTGGCATTAAAACAACTTTGCTAGAGTCACTTCGGAACCAAAAAAACCCTTTAAAGGCTCGATTTTCGGCAAAAACTAGTTATAATGACTTTGTTTTAGCGCGAAGTGAATTTTTAAGGAATATTGGAGGTCCAAATGAGTCCCTAAGACTTATTATAATATATTATATGTTTAACTAGTCATTTGGGATCAAAACGACTTTGCTAGAATCACTTCGGTTGAAAAAAAAAGCCCTTTAAAGGCTCTATTTAGGCACGAGTTGTTAAATGGACTTAGCTTTTGTGCGAAGTGACTTTTTAAGGTTTTTTTGAGCTCCAAATGAGTCCCTAAGACTTATTATAATACAATATATGTTCAAATACTCATTTAGGTTAAAAACAACTTTGCTATAGTCACATCGGAGCGAATGAAGCCCTTTAAAGGCTCGATTTAGGTAAAACTTGTTATAAGCACTTAGATTGAGCGCGAAGTGAGTTTTTAAGGTTTGTTGAAGCTCCAAATGAGTCCCTAAGACTTATTATAATATATTATATATTAAAATAAACATTTGGCATTAAAACAACTTTGCTAGAGTCCGTTCGGAACCATAAAAGCCCTTTAAAGGCTCGATTTCGGCAAAACTAGTTATAATGACTTTGTTGTAGCGCGAAGTGAATTTTTAAGGAATATTGGAGCTCCAAATGAGTCCCTAAGACTTATTATAATATATTATATGTTTAAATACTCATTTGGGATCAAAACGACTTTTCTAGAGTCACTTCGTTTGAAAAAAAAAGCCCTTTAAAGGCTCGATTTAGGCACAAGATGTTAAAATGACTTAGTTTTTGCGCGAAGTGACTTTTTAAGGTTTGTTTGAGCTCCAAATGAGTTGCTAAGACTTATTATAATACAATATATGTTCCAATACTCATTTAGGTTCCAAAACAACTTTGCTAGAGTCACATCGGAGCGAATAAAGCTTTTAAAGGCTCGATTTATGTAAAACTTGTTATAAGCACTTAGATTTAGCGCGAAGTGAGTTTTTAAGGTTTGTTGAAGGTCCAAATGAGTCCCTATGACTTATTATAAAATATTATATGTTAAAATAAACATTTGGCATTAAAACAACTTTGCTAGAGTCACTTCGGAACCATAAAAGCCCTTTAAAGGCTCGATTTCGGCAAAACTAGTTATAATGACTTTGTTTTAGCGCGAAGTGAATTTTTAAGGAATATTGGAGGTCCAAATGAGTCCCTAAGACTTATTATAATATATTATATATTTAACTAGTCATTTGGGATCAAAACGACTTTGCTAGAATCACTTCGGTTGAAAAAAAAAGCCCTTTAAAGGCTCGATTTAGGCACGAGTTGTTAAATGGACTTAGCTTTTGTGCGAAGTGACTTTTTAAGGTTTGTTTGAGCTCCAAATGAGTCCCTAAGACTTATTATAATACAATATATATTCAAATACTTATTTAGGTTCAAAACAACTTTGCCAGAGTCACATCGGAGCGAATGAAGCCCTTTAAAGGCTCGATTTAGGTAAAACTTGTTATAAGCACTTAGATTTAGCGCGAAGTGAGTTTTTAAGGTTTGTTGAAGCTCCAAATGAGTCCCTAAGACTTATTATAATATATTATATGTTAAAATAAACATTTGGCATTAAAACAACTTTGCTAGAGTCACTTCGGAACCAAAAAAACCCTTTAAAGGCTCGATTTCGGGAAAAACTAGTTATAATGACTTTGTTTTAGCGCGAAGTGAATTTTTAAGGAATATTGGAGGTCCAAATGAGTCCCTAAGACTTATTATAATATATTATATGTTTAACTAGTCATTTGGGATCAAAACGACTTTGCTAGAATCACTTCGGTTGAAAAAAAAAGCCCTTTAAAGGCTCTATTTAGGCACGAGTTGTTAAATGGACTTAGCTTTTGTGCGAAGTGACTTTTTAAGGTTTTTTTGAGCTCCAAATGAGTCCCTAAGACTTATTATAATACAATATATGTTCAAATACTCATTTAGGTTAAAAACAACTTTGCTATAGTCACATCGGAGCGAATAAAGCCCTTTAAAGGCTCGATTTAGGTAAAACTTGTTATAAGCACTTAGATTTAGCGCTAAGTGAGTTTTTAAGGTTTTTTGAAGCTCCAAATGAGTCTCTAAGACTTATTATAATATATTATATGTTAAAATAAACATTTGGCATTAAAACAACTTTGCTAGAGTCACTTCGGAACCATCAAAGCCCTTTAAAGGCTCGATTTCGGCGAAACTAGTTATAATGACTTTGTTGTAGCGCGAAGTGAATTTTTAAGGAATTTTGGAGCTCCAAATGAGTCCCTAAGACTTACTGTAATATATTATATGTTTAAATACTCATTTCGGATCAAAACGACTTTTCTAGAGTCACTTCGTTTGAAAAAAAAAAAAGTCCTTTAAAGGCTCGATTTAGGCACAAGATGTTAAAATGACTTAGTTTTTGCGCGAAGTGACCTTTTAAGGTTTATTTGAGCTCCAAATGAGTTGCTAAGACTTATTATAATACAATATATTTTCCAATACTCATTTAGGTTCAAAACAACTTTGCTAGAGTCACATTGGAGCGAATAAAGCCCTTTAAAGGCTCGATTTATGTAAAACTTGTTATAGGCACATAGATTTAGGGCGAAGTGAGTTTTTAAGGTTTGTTGAAGGTCTAAATGAGTCCCTATGACTTATTATAAAATATTATATGTTAAAATAAACATTTGGCATTAAAACAACTTTGCTAGAGTCACTTCGGAACCATAAAAAGCCTTTAAAGGCTCGATTTCGGGAAAAACTAGTTATAATGACTTTGTTTTAGCGCGAAGTGAATTTTTAAGAAATATTGGAGCTCCAAATGAGTCCCTAAGACTTATTATAATATATTACATGTTTAAATACTCATTTGGGATCAAAACGACTTTGCTAGAATCACTTCGGTTGAAAAAAAAGCCCTTTAAAGGCTCGATTTAGGCACAAGTTGTTAAATGGACTTAGCTTTTGTGCGAAGTGACTTTTTAAGGTTTGTTTGAGCTCCAAATGAGTCCCTAAGACTTATTATAATACAATATATGTTCAAATACTCATTTAGGTTCAAAACAACTTTGCTATAGTCACATCGGAGCGAATAAAGCCCTTTAAAGGCTCGATTTAGGTAAAACTTGTTATAAGCACTTAGATTTAGCGCGAAGTGAGTTTTTAAGGTTTGTTGAAGCTCCAAATGAGTCTCTAAGACTTATTATAATATATTATATGTTAAAATAAACATTTGGCATTAAAACAACTTTGCTAGAGTCACTTCGGAACCATCAAAGCCCTTTAAAAGCTCGATTTCGGCAAAACTAGTTATAATGAGTTTGTTTTAGCGCGAAGTGAATTTTTAAGGAATATTGGAGGTCCAAATGAGTCCCTAAGACTTATTATAATATATTATATGTTTAACTAGTCATTTGGGATCAAAACGACTTTGCTAGAATCACTTCGGTTGAAAAAAAAAAGCCCTTTAAAGGCTCGATTTAGGCACAACTTGTTAAATGGACTTAGCTTTTGTGCGAAGTGACTTTTTAAGGTTTGTTTGAGCTCCAAATGAGTCCCTAAGACTTATTATAATACAATATATGTTCAAATACTCATTTAGGTTCAAAACAACTTTGCTAGAGTCACATCGGAGCGAATGAAGCCCTTTAAAGGCTCGATTTAGGTAAAACTTGTTATAAGCACTTAGATTTAGCGCGAAGTGAGTTTTTAAGGTTTGTTGAAGCTCCAAATGAGTCCCTAAGACTTATTATAATATATTATGTATTAAAATAAACATTTGGCATTAAAACAACTTTGCTAGAGTCCGTTCGGAACCATAAAAGCCCTTTAAAGGCTCGATTTCGGCAAAACTAGTTATAATGACTTTGTTGTAGCGCGAAGTGAATTTTTAAGGAATATTGGAGCTCCAAATGAGTCCCTAAGACTTATTATAATATATTATATGTTTAAATACTCATTTGGGATCAAAACGACTTTTCTAGAGTCACTTCGTTTGAAAAAAAAAAAAGCCCTTTAAAGGCTCGATTTAGGCACAAGATGTTAAAATGACTTAGTTTTTGCGCGAAGTGACTTTTTAAGGTTTGTTTGAGCTCAAAATGAGTTGCTAAGACTTATTATAATACAATATATGTTCCAATACTCATTTAGGTTCAAAACAACTTTGCTAGAGTCACATCGGAGCGAATAAAGCTTTTTAAAGGCTCGATTTATGTAAAACTTGTTATAAGCACTTAGATTTAGCGCGAAGTGAGTTTTTAAGGTTTGTTGAAGGTCCAAATGAGTCCCTATGACTTATTATAAAATATTATATGTTAAAATAAACATTTGGCATTAAAACAACTTTGCTAGAGTCACTTCGGAACCATAAAAGCCCTTTAAAGGCTCGATTTCGGCAAAACTAGTTATAATGACTTTGTTTTAGCGCGAAGTGAATTTTTAAGGAATATTGGAGGTCCAAATGAGTCCCTAAGACTTATTATAATATATTATATGTTTAACTAGTCATTTGGGATCAAAACGACTTTGCTAGAATCACTTCGGTTGAAAAAAAAAGCCCTTTAAAGGCTCGATTTAGGCACGAGTTGTTAAATGGACTTAGCTTTTGTGCGAAGTGACTTTTTAAGGTTTGTTTGAGCTCCAAATGAGTCTCTAAGACTTATTATAATACAATATATGTTCAAATACTTATTTAGGTTCAAAACAACTTTGCCAGAGTCACATCGGAGCGAATGAAGCCCTTTAAAGGCTCGATTTAGGTAAAACTTGTTATAAGCACTTAGATTTAGCGCGAAGTGAGTTTTTAAGGTTTGTTGAAGCTCCAAATGAGTCCCTAAGACTTATTATAATATATTATATGTTAAAATAAACATTTGGCATTAAAACAACTTTGCTAGAGTCACTTCGGAACCAAAAAAACCCTTTAAAGGCTCGATTTCGGGAAAAACTAGTTATAATGACTTTGTTTTGGCGCGAAGTGAATTTTTAAGGAATATTGGAGGTCCAAATGAGTCCCTAAGACTTATTATAATATATTATATGTTTAACTAGTCATTTGGGATCAAAACGACTTTGCTAGAATCACTTCGGTTGAAAAAAAAAGCCCTTTAAAGGCTCGATTTAGGCACGAGTTGTTAAATGGACTTAGCTTTTGTGCGAAGTGACTTTTTAAGGTTTTTTTGAGCTCCAAATGAGTCCCTAAGACTTATTATAATACAATATATGTTCAAATACTCATTTAGGTTCAAAACAACTTTGCTAGAGTCACATCGGAGCGAATGAAGCCCTTTAAAGGCTCGATTTAGGTAAAACTTGTTATAAGCACTTAGATTTAGCGCGAAGTGAGTTTTTAAGGTTTGTTGAAGCTCCAAATGAGTCCCTAAGACTTATTATAATATATTATATGTTAAAATAAACATTTGGCATTAAAAGAACTTTGCTAGAGTCCGTTCGGGACCATAAAATCCCTTTAAAGGCTCGATTTCGGCAAAACTAGTTATAATGACTTTGTTTTAGCGCGAAGTGAATTTTTAAGGAATATTGGAGCTCCAAATGAGTCCCTAAGACTTATATAATATATTATATGTTTAAATACTCATTTGGGATCAAAACGACTTTTCTAGAGTCACTTTGTTTGAAAAAAAAAAAGCCCTTTTAAGGCTCGATTTAGGCACAAGATGTTAAAATGACTTAGTTTTTCCACGAAGTGACTTTTTAAGGTTTTTTTGACCTCCAAATGAGTCCCTAAGACTTATTATAAGATAATATATGTTCAAATACTCATTTAGGTTCAAAACAACTTTGCTAGAAGGGAGAATTTCAAAATAAAGCCATACTTTATGCCACTTAATAATCTATAGCCCATGTGGTGTGCTCCCTTCATTTCCATTCCATGTTTCTAGTGTAAATTTTGGGGTATAAATTAAAAGTGCAACGCATATGGGTTATAGATTATCATTGTGTCAAAAATTGGGTATTCCTCAAAATCCCCCTAGCTAGAATCACATCGGAGCGAATAAAGCCCTTTAAATGCTCTATTGGAGGTCCAAATGAGTCGCTAAGACTTGTTATAATATATTATATGTTTAACTAGTCATTTGGGATCAAAACGACTTTGCTAGAATCACTTCGGTTGAAAAAAAGTCCTTTAAAGGCTCGATTTAGGCACAAGTTGTTAAATGGACTAAGCTTTTGTGCGAAGTGACTTTTTAAGGTTTGTTTGAGCTCCAAATGAGTCCCTAAGACTTATTATAATCCAATATATGTTCAAATACTCATTTAGGTTCAAAACAACTTTGCTAGAGTCACATCAGAGCGAATGAAGCCCTTTAAAGGCTCGATTTATGTAAATCTTGTTATAAGCACTTAGATTTAGCGCGAAGTGAGTTTTTAAGGTTTGTTGAAGGTCCAAATGAATCCCTATGACTTATTATAAAATATTATATGTTAAAATAAACATTTGGCATTAAAACAACTTTGCTAGAGTCACTTCGGAACCATAAAAGCCCTTTAAAGGCTCGATTTCGGCAAAACTAGTTATAATGACTTTGTTTTAGCGCGAAGTGAATTTTTAAGGAATATTGGAGGTCCAAATGAGTCCCTAAGACTTATTATAATATATTATATGTTTAACTAGTCATTTGGGATCAAAACGACTTTGCTAGAATCATTTCGGTTGAAAAAAAAAGCCCTTTAAAGGCTCGATTTAGGCACGAGTTGTTAAATGGACTTAGCTTTTGTGCGAAGTGACTTTTTAAGGTTTTTTTTGAGCTCCAAATGAGTCCCTAAGACTTATTATAATACAATATATGTTCAAATACTCATTTAGGTTAAAAACAACTTTGCTATAGTCACATCGGAGCGAAATAAAGCCCTTTAAAGGCTCGATTTAGGTAAAACTTGTTATAAGCACTTAGATTTAGCGCTAAGTGAGTTTTTAAGGTTTTTTGAAGCTCCAAATAAGTCTCTAAGACTTATTATAATATATTATATGTTAAAATAAACATTTGGCATTAAAACAACTTTGCTAGAGTCACTTCGGAACCATCAAAGCCCTTTAAAGGCTCGATTTCGGCGAAACTAGTTATAATGACTTTGTTGTAGCGCGAAGTGAATTTTTAAGGAATTTTGGAGCTCCAAATGAGTCCCTAAGACTTACTGTAATATATTATATGTTTAAATACTCATTTGGGATCAAAACAACTTTTCTAGAGTCACTTCGTTTGACAAAAAAAAAAATTCCTTTAAAGGCTCGATTTAGGCACAAGATGTTAAAATGACTTAGTTTTTGCGCGAAGTGACCTTTTAAGGTTTATTTGAGCTCCAAATGAGTTGCTAAGACTTATTATAATACAATATATTTTCCAATACTCATTTAGGTTCAAAACAACTTTGCTAGAGTCACATTGGAGCGAATAAAGCCCTTTAAAGGCTCGATTTATGTAAAACTTGTTATAAGCACATAGATTTAGCGCGAAGTGAGTTTTTAAGGTTTGTTGAAGGTCTAAATGAGTCCCTATGACTTATTATAAAATATTATATGTTAAAATAAACATTTGGCATTAAAACAACTTTGCTAGAGTCACTTCGGAACCATAAAAACCCTTTAAAGGCTCGATTTCGGGAAAAACTAGTTATAATGACTTTGTTTTAGCGCGAAGTGAATTTTTAAGAAATATTGGAGCTCCAAATGAGTCCCTAAGACTTATTATAATATATTACATGTTTAAATACTCATTTAGGATCAAAACGACTTTGCTAGAATCACTTCGGTTGAAAAAAAGCCCTTTAAAGGCTCGATTTAGGCACAAGTTGTTAAATGGACTTAGCTTTTGTGCGAAGTGACTTTTTAAGGTTTGTTTGAGCTCCAAATGAGTCCCTAAGACTTATTATAATACAATATATGTTCAAATACTCATTTAGGTTAAAAACAACTTTGCTATAGTCACATCGGAGCGAATAAAGCCCTTTAAAGGCTCGATTTAGGTAAAACTTGTTATAAGCACTTAGATTTAGCGCGAAGTGAGTTTTTAAGGTTTGTTGAAGCTCGAAATGAGTCTCTAAGACTTATTATAATATATTATATGTTAAAATAAACATTTGGCATTAAAACAACTTCGCTAGAGTCACTTCGGAACCATAAAAGCCCTTTAAAAGCTCGATTTCGGCAAAACTAGTTATAATGACTTTGTTTTAGCGCGAAGTGAATTTTTAAGGAATATTGGAGGTCCAAATGAGTCCCTTAGACTTTTTATAATATATTATATGTTTAACTAGTCATTTGGGATCAAAACGACTTTGCTAGAATCACTTCGGTTGAAAAAAAGTCCTTTAAAGGCTCGATTTAGGCACAAGTTGTTAAATGGACTAAGCTTTTGTGCGAAGTGACTTTTTAAGGTT
The DNA here is from genome assembly GCA_018132145.1 of Boehmeria nivea var. tenacissima. NCBI lineage: Eukaryota > Viridiplantae > Streptophyta > Magnoliopsida > Rosales > Urticaceae > Boehmeria > Boehmeria nivea. The sequence continues at coordinate 1,034,700 of CM030876.1, forward strand.
TGTTTGAGCTCCAAATGAGTCCCTAAGACTTATTATAATCCAATATATGTTCAAATACTCATTTAGGTTCAAAACAACTTTGCTAGAGTCACATCAGAGCGAATGAAGCCCTTTAAAGGCTCGATATATGTAAATCTTGTTATAAGCACTTAGATTTAGCGCGAAGTGAGTTTTTAAGGTTTGTTGAAGGTCCAAATGAATCCCTATGACTTATTATAAAATATTATATGTTAAAATAAACATTTGGCATTAAAACAACTTTGCTAGAGTCACTTCGGAACCATAAAAGCCCTTTAAAGGCTCGATTTCGGCAAAACTAGTTATAATGACTTTGTTTTAGCGCGAAGTGAATTTTTAAGGAATATTGGAGGTCCAAATGAGTCCCTAAGACTTATTATAATATATTATATGTTTAACTAGTCATTTGGGATCAAAACGACTTTGCTAGAATCATTTCGGTTGAAAAAAAAAGCCCTTTAAAGGCTCGATTTAGGCACGAGTTGTTAAATGGACTTAGCTTTTGTGCGAAGTGACTTTTTAAGGTTTTTTTGAGCTCCAAATGAGTCCCTAAGACTTATTATAATACAATATATGTTCAAATACTCATTTAGGTTAAAAACAACTTTGCTATAGTCACATCGGAGCGAATAAAGCCCTTTAAAGGCTCGATTTAGGTAAAACTTGTTATAAGCACTTAGATTTAGCGCGAAGTGAGTTTTTAAGGTTTGTTGAAGCTCCAAATGAGTCCCTAAGACTTATTATAATATATTATATGTTAAAATAAACATTTGGCATTAAAAGAACTTTGCTAGAGTCCGTTCGGGACCATAAAATCCCTTTAAAGGCTCGATTTCGGCAAAACTAGTTATAATGACTTTGTTTTAGTGCGAAGTGAATTTTTAAGGAATATTGGAGCTCCAAATAAGTCCCTAAGACTTATATAATATATTATATGTTTAAATACTCATTTGGGATCAAAACGACTTTTCTAGAGTCACTTTGTTTGAAAAAAAAAAAGCCCTTTAAAGGCTCGATTTAGGCACAAGATGTTAAAATGACTTAGTTTTTCCACGAAGTGACTTTTTAAGGTTTTTTTGACCTCCAAATGAGTCCCTAAGACTTATTATAAGATAATATATGTTCAAATACTCATTTAGGTTCAAAACAACTTTGCTAGAAGGGAGAATTTCAAAATAAAGCCATACTTTATGCCACTTAATAATCTATAGCCCATGTGGTGTGCTCCCTTCATTTCCATTCCATGTTTCTAGTGTAAATTTTGGGGCATAAATTAAAAGTGCAACGCATATGGGTTATAGATTATCATTGTGTCAAAAATTGTGTATTCCTCAAAATCCCCCTAGCTAGAATCACATCGGAGCGAATAAAGCCCTTTAAATGCTCTATTGGAGGTCCAAATGAGTCGCTAAGACTTATTATAATATATTATATGTTTAACTAGTCATTTGGGATCAAAACGACTTTGCTAGAATCACTTCGGTTGAAAAAAAGTCCTTTAAAGGCTCGATTTAGGCACAAGTTGTTAAATGGACTAAGCTTTTGTGCGAAGTGACTTTTTAAGGTTTGTTTGAGCTCAAAATGAGTTGCTAAGACTTATTATAATCCAATATATGTTCAAATACTCATTTAGGTTCAAAACAACTTTGCTAGAGTCACATCAGAGCGAATGAAGCCCTTTAAAGGCTCGATTTATGTAAAACTTGTTATAAGCACTTAGATTTAGCGCGAAGTGAGTTTTTAAGGTTTGTTGAAGGTCCAAATGAGTCCCTATGACTTATTATAAAATATTATATGTTAAAATAAACATTTGGCATTAAAACAACTTTGCTAGAGTCACTTCGGAACCATAAAAGCCCTTTAAAGGCTCAATTTCGGCAAAACTAGTTATAATGACTTTGTTTTAGCGCGAAGTGAATTTTTAAGGAATATTGGAGGTCCAAATGAGTCCCTAAGACTTATTATAATATATTATATGTTTAACTAGTCATTTGGGATCAAAACCACTTTGCTAGAATCACTTCGGTTGAAAAAAAAAGCCCTTTAAAGGCTCGATTTAGGCACGAGTTGTTAAATGGACTTAGCTTTTGTGCGAAGTGACTTTTTAAGGTTTGTTTGAGCTCCAAATGAGTCCCTAAGACTTATTATAATACAATATATGTGCAAATACTCATTTAGGTTCAAAACAACTTTGCTAGAGTCACATCGGAGCGAATGAAGCCCTTTAAAGGCTCGATTTAGGTAAAACTTGTTATAAGCACTTAGATTTAGCGCGAAGTGAGTTTTAAAGGTTTGTTGAAGCTCCAAATGAGTCCCTAAGACTTATTATAATATATTATATGTTAGAATAAACATTTAGCACTAAAACAACTTTGCTAGAGTCCGTTCGGAACCATAAAAGCCCTTTAAAGGCTCGATTTCGGCAAAACTAGTTATAATGACTTTGTTTTAGCGCGAAGTGAATTTTTAAGGAATATTGGAGCTCCAAATGAGTCCCTAAGACTTATTATAATATTTTATATGTTTAAATACTCATTTGGGATCAAAACGACTTTTCTAGAGTCACTTCGTTTGAAAAAAAAAGCCCTTTAAAGGCTCGATTCAGGCACAAGATGTTAAAATGACTTAGTTTTTCCGCGAAGTGACTTTTTAAGGTTTTTTTGACCTCCAAATGAGTCCCTAAGACTTATTATAAGATAATATATGTTCAAATACTCATTTAGGTTCAAAACAACTTTGCTAGAATGGAGAATTTCAAAATAAAGTCATACTTTATGCCACTTAATAATCTATACCCCATGTGGTGTGCTCCCTTCATTTCCATTCCATGTTTGTAGTGTAAATTGTGGGATATAAATTAAAAGTGCAACGCATTTGGGTTATAGATTATCATTGTGTCAAAAATTGGGTATTCCTCAAAATCCCCCTTGCTAGAATCACATCGGAGCGAATAAAGCCCTTTAAAGGCTCGATTTAGGTAAAACTTGTTATAAGCACTTAGATTTAGCACGAAGTGAGTTTTTAAGGTTTGCTGAAGCTCCAAATGAATCCCTAAGACTTATTTTAATGTATTATATGTTAAAATAAACATTTGGCATTAAAACAACTTTGCTAGAGTCACTTCGGAACCATAAAAGCCCTTTAAAGGCTCGATTTCGGCAAAACTAGTTATAATGACTTTGTTTTAGCGCGAAGTGAATTTTTAAGGAATATTGGATCTCCAAATGAGTCCCTAAGACTTATTATAATATATTATATGTTTAAATACTCATTTGGGATCAACACGACTTTGCTTGAGTCACTTCGGTTGAAAAAAAGCCCTTTAAAGGCTCGATTTAGGCACAAGTTGTTAAAAGCACTTAGTTTTTGCGCGAAGTGACTTTTTAAGGTTTGTTTGAGCTCCAAATGAGTCCCTAAGACTTATAATAATACAATATACGTTCAAATACTAATTTAGGTTCAAAACAACTTTGCTAGAGTCACATCGGAGCGAATAAAGCCCTTTAAAGGCTCGATTTAGGTAAAACTTGCTATAAGCACTTTGATTTAGCGCGAAGTGAGTTTTTAAGGTTTGTTGAAGCTCCAAATGAGTCCCTAAGACTTATTATAATATATTATATGTTAAAATAAACATTTGGCATTAAAACAACTTTGCTAGAGTCACTTCGGAACCATAAAAGCCATTTAAAGGCTCGAATTCGGCAAAACTAGTTAACATGACTTTGTTTTAGCGCGAAGTGAATTTTTAAGGAATATTGGAGCTCCAAATGAGTCCCAAAGACTTATTGTAATATATTATATATTTAGATACTCATTTGGGATCAAAACGACTTTGCTAGAATCACTTCGGTTGAAAAAAAGCCCTTTAAAGGCTCGATTTGGGAATAAGTTGTTAAATGGACTTAGCTTTTGTGTGAAGTGACTTTTTAAGGTTTGTTTGAGCTCCAAATGAGTCCCTAAGACTTATTATAATACAATATACGTTCTAATACTCATTTAGGTTCAAAACAACTTTGCTAGAGTCACATCGGAGCGAATAAAGCCCTTTAAGGGCTCGATTTAGGTAAAACTTGCTATAAGCACTTTGATTTAGCGCGAAGTGAGTTTTTAAGGTTTGTTGAAGCTCCAAATGAGTCCCTAAGACTTATTATAATATATTATATGTTAAAATAAACATTTGGCATTAAAACAACTTTGCTAGAGTCACTTCGGCACCATAAAAGCCCTTTAAAGGCTCGAATTCGGCAAAACTAGTTAACATGACTTTGTTTTAGCGCGAAGTGAATTTTTAAGGAATATTGGAGCTCCAAATGAGTCCCTAAGACTTATTATAATATATTATATGTTTAGATACTCATTTGGGATCAAAACGTCTTTGCTAGAGTCACTTCGGTTGAAAAAAAGCCCTTTAAAGGCTCGATTTAGGCACAAGTTGTTAAAAGGACTTAGTTTTTGCGTGAAGTGACTTTTTAAAGTTTGTTTGAGCTCCAAATGAGTTGCTAAGACTTATTATAACACAATATATGTTCAAATACTCATTTAGGTTGAAAACAACTTTGCTAGAGTCACATCGGAGCGAATAAAGCCCTTTAAAGGCTCGATTTAGGTAAAACTTGTTATAAGCACTTAGATTTAGCGCGAAGTGAGTTTTTAAGGTTTGCTGAAGCTCCAAATAAATCCATAAGACTTATTATAATGTATTATATGTTAAAATAAACATTTGGCATTAAAACAACTTTGCTAGAGTCACTTCGGAACCATAGAAGCACTTTAAAGGCTTGATTTCGGCAAAACTAGTTATAATGAATTTTTTTTAGCGTGAAGTGAATTTTTAAGGAATATTGGAGCTCCAAATAATTTCCTAAGACTTATTATAATATATTATATGTTTAAATACTCATTTGGGATCAAAACGACTTTTCTAGAGTTACTTCGTTTGAAAAAAAAGCCCTTTAAAGGCTCGATTTAGGCACAAGATGTTAAAAGGACTTAGTTTTTGCGCGAAGTGACTTTTTAAGGTTTTTTTGACCTCCAAATGAGTCCCTAAGACTTATTATAATACAATATATGTTCAAATACTCATTTAGGTTCAAAACAACTTTGCTAGAGTCACATCGGAGCGAATAAAGCCCTTTAAACGCTCGATTTAGGTAAAACTTGTTTAAAGCACTTAGATTTAGCGCGAAGTGAGTTTTTAAGGTTTGCTGAAGCTCCAAATGAATCACTAAGACTTATTATAATGTATTATATGTTAAAATAAATATTTGGCATTAAAACAACTTTGCTAGAGTCACTTCGGAGCGAATAAAGCCCTTTAAAGGCTCGATTTAGGTAAAACTTGTTATAAGCACTTAGATTTAGCACGAAGTGAGTTTTTAAGGTTTGCTGAAGCTCCAAATGAATCCCTAAGACTTATTATAATGTATTATATGTTAAAATAAACATTTGGCATTAAAACAACTTTGCTAGAGTCACTTCGGAACCATAAAAGCCCTTTAAAGGCTCGATTTCGGCAAAACTATTTATAATGAATTTGTTTTAGCGTGAAGTGAATTTTTAAGGAATATTTGAGCTCCAAATGAGTCCCTAAGACTTATTATAATATATTATATGTTTAAATACTCATTTGGGATCAAAACAACTTTGCTAGAATCACTTCGGTTGAAAAAAAGCCCTTTAAAGGCTCGATTTGGGCACAAGTTGTTAAATGGACTAAGCTTTTGTGCGAAGTGACTTTTTAAGGTTTGTTTGAGCTCTAAATGAGTTCCTAAGACTTATTATAATACAATATATGTTCAAATACTCATTTAGGTTCAAAACAACTTTGCTAGAGTCACATCTGAGCGAATAAAGCCCTTTAAAGGCTCGATTTAGGTAAAACTTGCTATAAGCACTTTCATTTAGCGCGAAGTGAGTTTTTAAGGTTTGTTGAATCTCCAAATGAGTCCCTAAGACTTATTATAATATATTATATGTTAAAATAAACATTTGGCATTAAAACAACTTTGCTAGAGTCACTTCGGAACCATATAAGCCCTTTAAAGGCTCGATTTCGGCAAAACTAGTTATATTGACTTTGTTTTAGCGCGAAGTGAATTTTTAAGGAATATTGGAGGTCCAAATGAGTCCCTAAGACTTATTATAATATATTATATGTTTAACTAGTCATTTGGGATCAAAACGACTTTGCTAGAATCACTTCGGTTGAAAAAAAGCCCTTTAAAGGCTCGATTTAGGCACAAGTTGTTAAATGGACTAAGCTTTTGTGCGAAGTGACTTTTTAAGGTTTGTTTGAGCTCCAAATGAGTCCCTAAGACTTATTATAATCCAATATATGTTCAAATACTCATTTAGGTTCAAAACAACTTTGCTAGAGTCACATCGGAGCGAATAAAGCCCTTTAAAGGCTCGATTTAGGTAAAACTTGTTATAAGCACTTAGATTTAGCGCGAAGTGAGTTTTTAAGGTTTGTTGAAGCTCCAAATGAGTCCCTAAGACTTATTATAATATATTATATGTTAGAATAAACATTTAGCACTAAAACAACTTTGCTAGAGTCCGTTCGGAACCATAAAAGCTCTTTAAAGGCTCGATTTCGGCAAAACTAGTTATAATGACTTTGTTTTAGCGCGAAGTGAATTTTTAAGGAATATTGGAGCTCCAAATGAGTCCCTAAGACTTATTATAATATTTTATATGTTTAAATACTCATTTGGGATCAAAACGACTTTTCTAGAGTCACTTCGTTTGAAAAAAAAAAAGCCCTTTAAAGGCTCGATTCAGGCACAAGATGTTAAAATGACTTAGTTTTTCCGCGAAGTGACTTTTTAAGGTTTTTTTGACCTCCAAATGAGTCCCTAAGACTTATTATAAGATAATATATGTTCAAATACTCATTTAGGTTCAAAACAACTTTGCTAGAAGGGAGAATTTCAAAATAAAGCCATACTTTATGCCACTTAATAATCTATACCCCATGTGGTGTGCTCCCTTCATTTCCATTCCATGTTTGTAGTGTAAATTTTGGGGTATAAATTAAAAGTACAACGCATATGGGTTATAGATTATCATTGTGTCAAAAATTGGGTATTCCTCAAAATCCCCCTTGCTAGAATCACATCGGAGCGAATAAAGCCCTTTAAAGGCTCGATTTAGGTAAAACTTGTTATAAGCACTTAGATTTAGCACGAAGTGAGTTTTTAAGGTTTGCTGAAGCTCCAAATGAATCCCTAAGACTTATTTTAATGTATTATATGTTAAAATAAACATTTGGCATTAAAACAACTTTGCTAGAGTCACTTCGGAACCTTAAAAGCCCTTTAAAGGCTCGATTTCGGCAAAACTAGTTATAATGACTTTGTTTTAGCGCGAAGTGAATTTTTAAGGAATATTGGATCTCCAAATGAGTCCCTAAGACTTATTATAATATATTATATGTTTAAATACTCATTTGCGATCAACACGACTTTGCTTGAGTCACTTCGGTTGAAAAAAAGCCCTTTAAAGGCTCGATTTAGGCACAAGTTGTTAAAAGGACTTAGTTTTTGCGCGAAGTGACTTTTTAAGGTTTGTTTGAGGTCCAAATGAGTCCCTAAGACTTATAATAATACAATATACGTTCAAATACTAATTTAGGTTCAAAACAACTTTGCTAGAGTCACATCGGAGCGAATAAAGCCCTTTAAAGGCTCGATTTAGGTAAAACTTGCTATAAGCACTTTGATTTAGCGCGAAGTGAGTTTTTAAGGTTTGTTGAAGCTCCAAATGAGTCCCTAAGACTTATTATAATATATTACTATGTTAAAATAAACATTTGGCATTTAAAACAACTTTGCTAGAGTCACTTCGGCACCATAAAGCCCTTTAAAGGCTCGAATTCGGCAAACTAGTAACATGACTTTGTTTTAGAGCGCGAAGTGAATTTTTAAGGAATATTGGAGCTCCAAATGAGTCCCTAAGACTTATTATAATATATTATATGTTTAGATACTCATTTGGGATCAAAACGTCTTTGCTAGAGTTACTTCGGTTGAAAAAAAAGCCCTTTAAAGGCTCGATTTAGGCACAAGTTGTTAAAAGGACTTAGTTTTTGCGTGAAGTGACTTTTTAAAGTTTGTTTGAGCTCCAAATGAGTTGCTAAGACTTATTATAACATAATATATGTTCAAATACTCATTTAGGGTTGAAAACAAACTTTGCTAGAGTCACATCGGAGCGAATAAAGCCCTTTAAAGGCTCGATTTAGGTAAAACTTGTTATAAGCACTTAGATTTAGCGCGAAGTGAGTTTTTAAAGGTTTGCTGAAGCTCCAAATAAATCCATAAGACTTATTATAATGTATTATATGTTAAAATAAACATTTGGCATTAAAACAACTTTGCTAGAGTCACTTCGGAACCATAGAAGCACTTTTAAAGGCTTGATTTCGGCAAACTAGTTATAATGAATTTGTTTTAGCGTGAAGTGAATTTTTAAGGAATATTGAGCTCCAAATAATTTCCTAAGACTTATTTAATATATTATATGTTTAAATACTCATTTGGGATCAAAACGACTTTCTAGAGTTACTTTCGTTTGAAAAAAAAGCCCTTTAAAGGCTCGATTTAGGCACAAAATGTTAAAAGGGACTTAGTTTTTGCGCGAAGTGACTTTTAAGGTTTTTTTGACCTCCAAATGAGTCCCTAAGACTTATTATAATACAATATATGTTCAAATACTCATTTAGGTTCAAAACAACTTTGCTAGAGTCACATCGGAGCGAATAAAGCCCTTTAAACGCTCGATTTAGGTAAAACTTGTTTTAAGCACTTAGATTTAGCGCGAAGTGAGTTTTTAAAGTTTGCTGAAGCTCCAAATGAATCACTAAGACTTATTATAATGTATTATATGTTAAAATAAACATTTGGCATTAAAACAACTTTGCTAGAGTCACTTCGGAGCGAATAAAGCCCTTTAAAGGCTCGATTTAGGTAAAACTTGTTATAAGCACTTAGATTTAGCACGAAGTGAGTTTTTAAGGTTTGCTGAAGCTCCAAATGATCCCTAAGACTTATTATAATGTATTATATGTTAAAATAAACATTTGGCATTAAAACAACTTTGCTAGAGTCACTTCGGAACCATAAAAGCCCTTTAAAGGCTCGATTTCGGCAAAACTATTTATAATGAATTTGTTTTAGCGTGAAGTGAATTTTTAAGGAATATTTGAGCTCCAAATGAGTCCCAAAGCCTTATTATAATATATTATATGTTTAAATACTCATTTGGGATCAAAACAAACTTTGCTAGAATCACTTCGGTTGAAAAAAAGCCCTTTAAAGCTCGATTTGGGCACAAGTTGTTAAATGGACTTAGCTTTTGTGCGAAGTGACTTTTTAAGGTTTGTTTGAGCTCTAAATGAGTTCCTAAGACTTATTATAATACAATATATGTTCAAATACTCATTTAGGTTCAAAACAACTTTGCTAGAGTCACATCGGAGCGAATAAAGCCCTTTTAAAGGCTCGATTTAGGTAAAACTTGCTATAAGCACTTTCATTTAGCGCGAAGTGAGTTTTTAAGGTTTTGTTGAATCTCCAATGAGTCCCTAAGACTTATTATAATATATTATATGTTAAAATAAACATTTGGCATTAAAACAACTTTGCTAGAGTCCGTTCGGAACCATAAAAGCCCTTTAAAGGCTCGATTTCGGCAAAACTAGTTATAATGACTTTGTTTTAGCGCGAAGTGAATTTTTAAGGAATATTGGAGGTCCAAATGAGTCCCTAAGACTTATTATAATATATTATATGTTTAACTAGTCATTTGGGATCAAAACGACTTTGCTAGAATCACTGCGGTTGAAAAAAAGCCCTTTAAAGGCTCGATTTAGACACAAGTTGTTAAATGGACTTAGCTTTTGTGCGAAGTGACTTTTTAAGGTTTGTTTGAGCTCCAAATGAGTCCCTAAGACTTATTATAATATAATATATGTTCAAATACTCATTTAGGTTCAAAACAACTTTGCTAGAGTCACATCGGTGCGAATGAAGCCCTTTAAAGGCTCGATTTAGGTAAAACTTGTTATAAGCACTTAGATTTAGCGCGAAGTGAGTTTTTAAGGTTTGTTGAAGCTCCAAATGAGTCCCTAAGACTTATTATAATATATTATATGTTAAAATAAACATTTGGCATTAAAACAACTTTGCTAGAGTCCGTTCGGAACCATAAAAGCCCTTTAAAGGCTCGATTTCGGTAAAACTAGTTATAATGACTTTGTTTTAGCGCGAAGTGAATTTTTAAGGAATATTAGAGATCCAAATGAGTCCCTAAGACTTATTATAATATATTATATGTTTAAATACTCATTTGGGATCAAAACGACTTTTCTAGAGTCACTTCGTTTGAAAAAAAAAAGCCCTTTAAAGGCTCGATTTAGGCACAAGATGTTAAAATGACTTAGTTTTTCCGCGAAGTGACTTTTTAAGGTTTTTTTGACCTCCAAATGAGTCCCTAAGACTTATTATAAGATAATATATGTTCAAATACTCATTTAGGTTCAAAATAACTTTGCTAGAAGGGAGAATTTCAAAATAAAGCCATACTTTATGCCACTTAATAATCTATACCCCATGTGGTGTGCTCCCTTCATTTCCATTCCATGTTTGTAGTGTAAATTTTGGGGTATAAATTAAAAGTGCAACGCATATGGGTTATAGATTATCATTGTGTCAAAAATTGGGTATTCCTCAAAATCCCCCTTGCTAGAATCACTTCGGAGCGAATAAAGCCCTTTAAAGGCTCGATTTAGGTAAAACTTGTTATAAGCACTTAGATTTACCACGAAGTGAGTTTTTAAGGTTTGCTGAAGCTCCAAATGAATCCCTAAGACTTATTTTAATGTATTACATGTTAAAATAAACATTTTGCATTAAAACAACTATTAGGTTTATTTTTTTATAGTTTGTTTCATTATGGATGTTTATAAACTTGGCTATTGTATGAATTATAACAAAACGTTTAGTGTTTCTTTCATTTGTGCAATGGCGTGAGTCGATGATGAGGACTGGCACGAAGTCGAGTCCTACGTTGTGTCGTAAGTTTCTCCCCTTCTTTGAGCATAGCATTGATAGTAAACTTAGGATTTGGCTATTTCACATTCCATGCACGTAATATTTTTCTTGAAATTCGACTGATGAATGTATGCAATAGAAGTTCTTTCTGATAATACTTGTTTGAGATCTCTAGAACCCGACCTTAGTAGCTTTTCGAGGCGAAATCCTAGTGACAAGAACTTGAGGAAATGATTAAGGCCATCATTTGGACCGTTTGAGCCTAAATAGCACACCCTTGACAATATACCTTTGCACCCATAGTTTTGAGCCTATAATCACCATTTCATTTCAGATTTTACCAACCTGTGACATTTACACACCCACTAGCCTTACATTATCCACAATCACCCTTGTTCACCTAGACTGCAATGCTTAATTTTGTATGAAGGAGAGTGATTATGTTAACAATGTAGAGCGTAAAACCCAATTTCATTACCCGTATCAACAATAAAAATATTGGATAAAAAAAAAGTATCCAATGTTCTAATTTAACAAGGGTAGTCAAAACAAAGTTTGGGGGAAGGGTGGTTTGGTGTTTTAATTTAAATTAAAATATATTAATTGTTTTATTTATTTTAATTTACAACATTCATTTGAATTCGATTTCTAAACAAAGTGATTCTTTATTAATAGTAGTAATTAGATATAGGCATTTGTTCTCCGTGGGACGATATTCGGACTCATAATCCACTTTATTACTTGAATGACCTGTGCACTTGCGGTTATAATTCGCGTGTGTTTTCGAGCGAACACACACACCTGTCACCTGTAAAGCAAAAACGATAGAAGAGACCGGTAAACATTAGTTAAAGAAAATAAAGCTCTAAATCAAAATAATTCTCATTTATCGTAGTATTAAAAAAAATTAGACGCTTTGTTCCCCGGCAACGGTGCTAAAAACTTGTTCGCCTATTTCCACACGCGAATTATAACCGCAAGTGTACGGATCGTGACAAGTAATATAATGGATTGTGAGTCCGAATATCGTCCCACGGCGAACTAAAGGCTAATAATATCTAATTGCTACAACTAGTAAAGACTTATTTTGTTTAGTTATATGTTCAAATACTGATTTGGGATCAAAATAACTTTGCTAGAGTCACTTTGGAGCCAAAATACCCATTTAAGGGCTCGATTTAGGCAAAACTATTTATAAGGACTTAGTTTTTGTGCGAGGTGAGTTTTTAAGTGTTATTGGATCTCAAAATGAGTAGCAAAGACTTATTATAATATATTATATTAAAATACACATTTAGGACCTAAACAACTTCGGTAGATTCACTTCGGAGCCAAAAACCCATCTAAAGGCTCGATTTAGCGAAAACTAGTTACAAAGACTTAGTTTTTGCGCGAAGTGACCTTATAAAGCTTGTTGGAGATCCAAACGAGTCTCTAAGACTTGTTATAATATATTATATGTTCAAATACTGATTTGGGATCACAACAACTTTGCTACAATCAGTTCGGATCCAAAAAACCCGTTTAAAAACTCGATTTACGCAAAACTAGTTATAAGAAATTCGTTTTTTTGCGAGGTGAGTTTTTAAGTGTTGTTGGAGCTCAAAATGAGTCCCTACGAATTATTTTAATGTATTATATGTTCAAATACTGATTTAGGATCAAAACAACTTTGCTATAGTCACTTCGGAGCCAAAATACCCATTTAAGGGCTCGATTTAGGCAAAACTAGTTATAAGGATTTAGTTTTTGCGCGAGGTGAGTTTATAAGTGTTGTTGGAGCTCAAAATGAGTCCCTACGAATTATTTTAATGTATTATATTTTCAAATACTGATTTGGGATCAAAACAACTTTGCTAGAGTCACTTCGGAGCAAAAATACCCATTTAAGGGCTCGATTTAGGCAAAACTAGTTATAAGGACTTAGTTTTTGCTCGAGGTGAGTTTTTAAGTGTTGTTGGATCTCAAAATGAGTCCCTAAGACTTATCACAATATATCATATTAAAATATACATTTAGGACCTAAACAATTTCGCTAGATTCACTTCGGAGCCAAAAACCCATCTAAAGGCTCGATTTAGGGAAAACTGATTACAAAGACTTAGTTTTTGCACGAAGTGACCTTATAAGGCTTGTTGGAGCTCCAAACGAGTCTCTAAGACTTGTTATAATATATTATATGTTCAAATTCTTATTTGGGATCACATTAACTTTGCTAGAGTCACTTCGGAGGCCAAAAAACCCGTTTAAAAGCTCGATTTACGCAAAACTAGTTATAAGGACTTAGTTTTTGGTCGAGGTGAGTTTTTAAGTGTTGTTGGAGCTCAAAATGAGTCCCTACGAATTATTTTAATGTATTACATGTTCAAATACTGATTTGGGATCAAAACAACTTTGCTATAGTCACTTCGGAGCCAAAATACCCATTTAAGGGCTCGATTTAGGCAAAACTAGTTATAAGGACTTAGTTTTTGCGCGAGGTGAGTTTATAAGTGTTGTTGGAGCTTAAAATGAGTCCCTACGAATTATTTAATGTATTATATGTTCAAATACTGATTTCGAATCAAAACAACTTTGCCAGAGTCACTTCGGAGCAAAAATACCCATTTAAAGGCTAAATTTAGGCAAAACTAGTTATAAGGACTTAGTTTTTGCTCGAGGTGAGTTTTTAAGTGTTGTTGGATCTCAAAATGAGTCCCTAAGACTTATTATAATATATTATATTAAAATACACATTTAGGACCTAAACAACTTCGTTAGATTCACTTCGGAGCCAAAAACCCACCTAAAGGCTCGATTTAGGGAAAACTATTTACAAAGACTTAGTTTATGCACGAAGTGACCTTATAAGGCTTGTTGGAGCTCCAAACGAGTCTCTTAGACTTGTTATATTATATTATATGTTCAAATTCTTATTTGGGATCACATTAACTTTGCTAGAGTCACTTCGGAGCCAAAAAACCCGTTTAAAAGCTCGATTTACGCAAAACTAGTTATAAGGACTTAGTTTTTGCTCAAGGTGAGTTTTTAAGTGTTGTTGGAGCTCAAATGTCACGACCCACTAGCACGAGTCGTGACGGCTTTATCATCTTTGTTTCATACTTAAATTCGTAAATCACAACATAATATAAGCAAAATAATGCATGCATTTTTTTTTAACATTGAGTAATTACATCAAACATAGATATTTATGTCATATACATTTGTATATATATTCATCACAAAACATATATATGAGGTCCGGGTATAGACTCGCTGGTGTCACAGGTCTTGTCCACATGCACGCTCTCCAGTCCTCGAAGATTCCACGTCATTTTGTTTGGTGCTTACCTTTATCTACAACATCAAGAAACTTAGTGAGTTGCTAAACTCAGTAAGGGACGAACTAACTAAACTATGAGTCGTGCCGATGCAACATTACAATAATATAATCAACATTTACTTAAAGCACAACAGACAAGTAGAAAGAAATCAATCGTCCCATACCGATCGATTCCTGCTTCTAGAATTATCAATAAAAGTTCTTACTTTCTTAGCGTTCGCCTCAGCCATTCCCGTAGACGTCTCGGCGATTGTATTTTTATTTCAGTTATTGTCTGGGATCCACTAATGGTACCACATAACTTTACTTTAATGGCGCCAAGCGGGGAGTGGGCCAGCTCACCTTGCGGAGCATCTCCCTGCTATAATTCCTCTTAGACAGAGCAAGCTCCGTCAATGCATTTCATCGTTACTTTCATGTTCATAAACATGTATGAGGAATAGTGGTCTCAAAGGACATTGGTACCATCGACATCGTTTCATAATTCTATCTTATGTTGTTGACTGACAATCAACAACCCCCGGTACCTTATCATTTCAGGAAACCGAGCCACAATGCATACTTTCTTGAGAGGTTACGGGTTCGGGGTTAAATCCCGACCCTTGTTGTCCTCAATGTCATTCAACATTTCAATTAGTGCTCGGGACGTGCATCCGGAGTCACTATGACATCATGCTCGGGCTTGAATCCGGCACTTAATGATGTCCGTTTCATAACCCTCTCTTACCTTTGGTCCGAGGACCTAGGGTTATTTTATCGTAAAAGGGTCGTTTCATATCAACAAATAAGGCTCGGTATACTTTTAAACAATCCGATTCACCTATCGGGTTACAGCCCGTACTACGTATTATTGAAGGCGGGAACAAGCCCGATTTATCTTTATTGTGTGTATTACCGGGGTTTCGGGCCTATTCTTTAATTACTATCGAGCTAAGCATAAATCATAAATAGCATAAAACCTAGCACGTAATAATGCAACACATAGCACACTTCTTGAGTTGTAGGTGCATCGTCCACTTACTTGGGTCACTTGTCCGTCAATCCGGGTCGTTTCGGCTTATTTTCCAAGCTCTTCGGGTCCGGGACTTTTTCCAAGTTCCTTGACCAATGAAATAAAATCTTATTTAGTCCAATGACTAACTTTACTTGCACTTAAAATTATTTCATATTTATTTAAACTCATTTTATTAAGTACAAGTCATTTATATCGTGAAAATATCCCAAATAGGTCATTTTTCAGCTTAAAATATCATTTGGTGCTGGCTGGTAGCATATGAGCCACACCGGGCGCGTACGGGCTGCACACGGGCCGCACCAGGCGCCCACGGGGCGCAGGCAGCGTGCCTGGCGCGCGCACGGGCGCCCTGGGCGCGCACACGGTGCGGGCGGCATGACTGGCGCGCGCACGGGCGCAGGCAGCGCGCCTGGCGCGCGTACTGCGCGCCTGACGGGTGCACGGGGCGCCTGGGGCGCGCGCGCTGCGTGCCTGACGGGCGCACAGGTTGCCTGGCGTGCGCGCTGCGCGCCTGACGGGCGCACTGGGAGACTGGCGCGCGCGCTGCGCGCCTGCCGTGCTCCTGGCGCTTGCGCTGCGCGCCCGCTGCGCGTGCTGTGCGCCCAGGCAGCGCCCAGGCTGTCCGGGTGGTGCCATATTGGCACTAAAATTTGCTATTTCATTTTCAAACCCATTTCTAAGGGATTTTCACTACCCAAACACTTTCAAACACACTAAACATGAACAAAACCTATCAAAATTTAATGTTTACTTCATTTTGAACTAAAATCACCAAAATTATTTCATTTAAACCTAAAATCAAGCATTACATGTTCAATACTAAATTCAACTTGCAAAATTCTTTCTCTAGCAAGGATATCCATTCCTTTTTGTCAATAACTCATCTAATATCAATCACCACTCAGTTTATCATCATTAACATCTTAGTTTATTTCTAAAACTCTTGAAACACACTTGTACAAATCAATGGTTCTAAGAAGAAGAATTTTACCTTTAGTGATTCCTTTTTGCTTGAACTTATGGAACCTTCTTCCAAACACTTCTCCAAGATTTTCAATACTTTAAAACACAATAAAAAGATATATTAAGTGCTGAAAGTTTTCTTGAGAGAAGTTGAGAGCAAAGGAATATTAAAAATCTTACCAAGTTTGCTTAAACTAAACTTTTTCTCTTCTTCAATTTCTTCTTCTTCTTCTTCTCCTTTTCTTCTCTCTCTTTTCTTTCTCTTACCTTTTTCCCTAACTTTCTATTCTGTATTGATGTTCTAATTTCGTGCTAAGCCTTAATATTTAAGTAAAAGCTAAGCTAGTTGGTGTGTCACGACGACGTCACGATGACGAAATCAACTTTCCACCTCGAGCTTCCAATTTGACACCTCCTTCTTGTATTATGCCAACAAAGCAAACTTAAGATCAGATTTACTCTCTAAAGGACAGCTCATACTTGCCCATGTGATGGTGAAACCCGTCGTGCTTACTTCTTTTACGAAATTTGCACTTTAGTCCACCGAAATAATTCCTTAACAACTTAGTCCTTTGTTACTTTTCTAAACTTATTTCTTAGCCCTTCTAACACAATTTCTTTCTTTAACCACCTTATTTATTCAATTATAAAGCATTATATAAATTTTCAGAATTTATAGAGGTTATTTCCTATTTTTCCTTGGTGTTACGATTTCGGTCCCGAAATAGCGGTTTTCACCGAAATTTCACCGTAACTTCTTTATTTGACCTCGGATTGACCTCAAATTTTATACTTGAGCTTAATATAGTTATATAAACTCAAATAAAATTTATTTTCTTGATTGATGACCATTTCTTCATTTTTTTTCCAAATTTGGGCCAAAAATGCAACTTTCGCAAAGTTTCGGGCTCGTCGCGTAATTTTTGGCAGCAACAAGAATTCTTAAACCAAAATCCTTGTTTAAGTCACCAAAATCTGATATTAAACTCATTCCTTGATAAAAATAATTATTTACTAACTCTTATTTCAATAATTCGACTAATTGGGCCTTAGTTGGTCAAAGTAGGGTTTTGGACTCGCAAAGGATTTTATGGAAAGAAAACATTCTCTTATCCATTATAATTAACATTAAATACACAACGGTGTATTTATCATAATATTTTCAAGACGATGGGGAGTCGGGGTTCACATCAAAATGATTCCCTACGAATTATTTTAATGTATTACATGTTCAAATAATGATTTGGGATCAAAACAACATTGCTATAGTCACTTCGGAGCCAAAATACCCATTTAAGGGGTCGATTTAGGCAAAACTAGTTATAAGGACTTAGTTTTTGCGCGAGGTGAGTTTATAAGTGTTGTTGGAGCTCAAAATGAGTCCCTACGAATTATTTTAATGTATTATATGTTCAAATATTGATTTGGGATCAAAACAACTTTGCTAGAGTCACTTCGGAGTAAAAATACCCATTTAAGGGCTCGATTTAGGCAAAACTAGTTATAAGGACTTAGTTTTTGCGCGAGGCGAGTTTTTAAGTGTTGTTGGAGCTCAAAATGAGTCCCCACGAATTATTTTAATGTGTTATATGTTCAAATACTTATTTGGGATCAAAACAACTTGGCTAGAGTCACTTTGGAGCCAAAATACCCATTTCAGGGCTCGATTTAGGCAAAACTAGTTATAAGGGCTTAGGTTTTGCGCGAGGCGAGTTTTTAAGTTTTGTTGGAGCTCAAAATTAGTCCCTACGAATTATTTTAATGTATTATATGTTGAAATATTGATTTGGGATCAAAACAACTTTGCTAGAGTCACTTCGGAGCAAAAATACCCATTTAAGGGCTCGATTTAGGCAAAACTAGTTATAAGGACTTAGCTTTTGTTCGAGGTCAGTTTTTAAGTGTTGTTGGATCTCAAAATGAGTCCCTAAGACTTATTACAATATATTATATTTAAATACACATTTAGGACCTAAACAACTTCGTTAGATTCACTTCGGAGCCAAAAACGTATCTAAAGGCTCGATTTAGGAAAAACTAGTTACAAAGACTTAGTTTTTGCGCGAAGTGACCTTATAAGGCTTGTTGGAGCTCCAAACGAGTGTCTAAGACTTGTTATAATATATTATATGTTCAAATACTGATTTGGGACCACAACAACTTTGCTAGAGTCACTTCGGAGCCAAAAAAACCCGTTTAAAAGCTCGATTTACGCAAAACTAGTTATAAGGACTTTGTTTTTGCGCAACTTGAGTTTTTAAGTGTTTTTGGAGCTCAAAATGAGTCCCTACGAATTATTTTAATGTATTATATGGTCAAATACTGATTTGAGATCAAAACAAGTTTGCTATAGTCACTTCGGAGCAAAAATACCCATTTAAGGGCTCGATTTAGGCAAAACTAGTTATAAGGACTTAGTTTTTGCGCGAGGTGAGTTTATAAGTGTTGTTGGAGCTCAAAATGAGTCCCTACGAATTATTTTAATGTATTATATGTTCAAATACTGATTTGGGATCAAAACAACTTTTCTAGAGTTACTTCGGAGCCAAAATACTCATTTAAGGGCTCGATTTAGGCAAAACTAGTTATAAGGATTTAGTTTTTGCGCGAGGTGAGTTTATAAGTGTTGTTGGAGCTCAAAATGAGTCCCAACGTATTATTTTAATGTATTATATATTCAAACACTGATTTGGGATCAAAACAACTTTGCTAGAGTCACTTCGGAGCAAAAATACCCATTTAAGGGCTCGATTTAGGCAAAACTAGTTATAAGGACTTAGTTTTTACTCGAGGTGAGTTTTTAAGTGTTGTTGGATCTCAAAATGAGTCCCTAGGAATTATTATAATATATTATATTAAAATACACATTTAGAACCTAAACAACTTCGTTAGATTCACTTCGGAGCCAAAAACCCATCTAAAGGCCTGATTTAGGAAAAACTATTTACAAAGACTTAGTTTATCCACAAAGTGACCTCATAAGGCTTGTTGGAGCTCCAGAGTCTCTAAGACTTGTTATAATATATTATATGATCAATTACTGATTTGGGATCACAACAACTTTGCTAGAGTCACTTCAGAGCCAAAAAAACCCGTTTAAAAGCTCGATTTACGGAAAATAGTTATAAGGACTTAGTTTTTGCGCGAGGTGAGTTTTTAAGTGTTGTTGGAGCTCAAAATGAGTCCCCACGAATTATTTTAATGTGTTATATGTTCAAATACTTATTTGGGATCAAAACAACTTTGCTAGAGTCACTTTGGAGCCAAAATACCCATTTAAGGGCTCGATTTAGGCAAAACTAGTTATAAGGACTTAGTTTTTGCGCGAGGCGAGTTTTTAAGTATTGTTGAAGCTCAAAATGAGTCCCTACGAATTATATTATTGTATTATATGTTCAAATATTGATTTGGGATCAAAACAACTTTGCTAGAGTCACTTCGGAGCAAAAATACCCATTTAAGGGCTCGATTTAGGCAAAACTAGTTATAAGGAGTTAGCTTTTGCTCGAGGTGAGTTTTTAAGTGTTGTTGGATCTCAAAATGAGTCCCTAAGACTTATAATAATATATTATATTAAAATACACATTTAGGACCTAAACAACTTCGTTAGATTCACTTCGTAGCCAAAAACGTATCTAAACGCTCGATTTAGGAAAAACTAGTTACAAAGACTTAGTTTTTGCGCGAAGTGACCTTATAAGGCTTGTTGGAGCTCCAAACGAGTGTCTAAGACTAGTTATAATATATTATATGTTCAAATACTGATTTGGGACCACAACAACTTTGCTAGAGTCACTTCGGAGCCAAAAAACCCGTTTAAAAGCTCGATTTACGCAAAACTAGTTATAAGGACTTTGTTTTTGCGCGAGTTGAGTTTTTAAGTGTTGTTGGAGCTCAAAATGAGTCCCTACGAATTATTTTAATGTATTATATGGTCTAATACTGATTTGAGATCAAAACAAGTTTGCTATAGTCACTTCGGAGCAAAAATACCCATTTAAGGGCTCGATTTAGGCAAAACTAGTTATAAGGACTTAGTTTTTGCGCGAGGTGAGTTTATAAGTGTTGTTGGAGCTCAAAATGAGTCCCTACGAATTATTTTAATGTATTATATGTTCAAATACTGATTTGGGATCAAAACAACTTTTCTAGAGCTACTTCGGAGCCAAAATACTCATTTAAGGGTTCGATTTAGGCAAAACTAGTTATAAGGACTTAGTTTTTGCGCGAGGTGAGTTTATAAGTGTGGTTGGAACTCAAAATGAGTCCCTATGAATTATTTTAATGTATTATATGTTCAAACACTGATTTGGGATCAAAACAACTTTGCTAGAGTCACTTCGGAGCAAAAATACCCATTTAAGGGCTCGATTTAGGCAAAACTAGTTATAAGGACTTAGTTTTTGCGCGAGGTGAGTTTATAAGTGTTCTTGGAGCTCAAAATGAGTCCCTACGAATTATTTTAATGTATTATATGTTCAAATACTGATTTGGGACCACAACAACTTTGCTAGAGTCACTTCGGAGCCAAAAAACCAGTTTAAAGCTCGATTTACGCAAAACTAGTTATAAGGACTTAGTTTTTGCGCAAGGTGAGTTTATAAGTGTTGTTGGAGCTCAAAATGAGTCCCTACGAATTATTTTAATGTATTATATGGTCAAATACTGATTTGAGATCAAAACAAGTTGCTTTAGTCACTTCGGAGCAAAAATACCCATTTAAGGGCTCGATTTAGGCAAAACTAGTTATAAGGACTTAGTTTTTGCGCGAGGTAAGTTTATAAGTGTTGTTGGAGCTCAAAATGAGTCCCTACGAATTATTTTAATGTATTATATGCTCAAATACTGATTTGGGATCAAAACAACTTTTCTAGAGTTACTTCGGAGCCAAAATACTCATTTAAGGGCTCGATTTAGGCAAAACTAGTTATAAGTTCTTAGTTTTTGCGCGAGGTGAGTTTATAAGTGTTGTTTGAGCTCACAATGAGTCCCAACGAATTATTTTAATGTATTATATGTTCAAACAATGATTTGTGATCAAAACAACTTTGCTAGAGTCACTTCGGAGCAAAAATACCCATTTAAAGGCTCGATTTAGGCAAAACTAGTTATAAGGACTTAGTTTTTACTCGAGGTGAGTTTTTAAGTGTTGTTGGATCTCAAAATGAGTCCCAAGGACTTATTATAATATATTATATTAAAATACACATTTAGGACCTAAACAACTTCGTTAGATTCACTTCGGAGCCAAAAACCCATCTAAAGGCTCGATTTAGGGAAAACTATTTACAAAGACTTAGTTTATCCACGAAGTGACCTTATAAGGCTTGTTGGAGCTCCAGAGTCTCTAGGACTTGTTATAACATATATATGATCAATTACTGATTTGGGATCACAACAACTTTGCTAGAGTCACTTCAGAGCCAAAAAAACCCGTTTAAAAGCTCGATTTACGCAAAATAGTTATAAGGACTTAGTTTTTGCGCGAGGTGAGTTTTTAAGTGTTGTTGGAGCTCAAAATGAGTCCCCACGAATTATTTTAATGTGTTATATGTTCAAATACTTATTTGGGATCAAAACAACTTTGCTAGAGTCACTTTGGAGCCAAAATACCCATTTAAGGGCTCGATTTAGGCAAAACTAGTTATAAGGACTTAGTTTTTGCGCGAGGCGAGTTTTTAAGTGTTGTTGGAGCTCAAAATGAGTCCCTACGAATTATTTTAATGTATTATATGTTCAAATACTGATTTGGGATCAAAACAACTTTTCTAGAGCTACTTCGGAGCCAAAAAACTCATTTAAGGGTTCGATTTAGGCAAAACTAGTTATAAGGACTTAGTTTTTGCGCGAGGTGAGTTTATAAGTGTGGTTGGAGCTCAAAATGAGTCCCTACGAATTATTTTAATGTATTATATGTTCAAACACTGATTTGGGATCAAAACAACTTTGCTAGAGTCACTTCGGAGCAAAAATACCCATTTAAGGGCTCGATTTAGGCAAAACTAGTTATAAGGACTTAGTTTTTGCGCGAGGTGAGTTTATAAGTGTTCTTGGAGCTCAAAATGAGTCCCTACGAATTATTTTAATGTATTATATGTTCAAATACTGATTTGGGACCACAACAACTTTGCTAGAGTCACTTCGGAGCCAAAAAACCAGTTTAAAAGCTCGATTTACGCAAAACTAGTTATAAGGACTTAGTTTTTGCGCAAGGTGAGTTTATAAGTGTTGTTGGAGCTCAAAATGAGTCCCTACGAATTATTTTAATGTATTATATGGTCAAATACTGATTTGAGATCAAAACAAGTTTGCTTTAGTCACTTCGGAGCAAAAATACCCATTTAAGGGCTCGATTTAGGCAAAACTAGTTATAAGGACTTAGTTTTTGCGCGAGGTAAGTTTATAAGTGTTGTTGGAGCTCAAAATGAGTCCCTACGAATTATTTTAATGTATTATATGCTCAAATACTGATTTGGGATCAAAACAACTTTTCTAGAGTTACTTCGGAGCCAAAATACTCATTTAAGGGCTCGATTTAGGCAAAACTAGTTATAAGTTCTTAGTTTTTGCGCGAGGTGAGTTTATAAGTGTTGTTTGAGCTCACAATGAGTCCCAACGAATTATTTTAATGTATTATATGTTCAAACAATGATTTGTGATCAAAACAACTTTGCTAGAGTCACTTCGGAGCAAAAATACCCATTTAAAGGCTCGATTTAGGCAAACTAGTTATAAGGACTTAGTTTTTACTCGAGGTGAGTTTTTAAGTGTTGTTGGATCTCAAAATGAGTCCCAAGGACTTATTATAATATATTATATTAAAATACACATTTAGGACCTAAACAACTTCGTTAGATTCACTTCGGAGCCAAAAACCCATCTAAAGGCTCGATTTAGGGAAAACTATTTACAAAGACTTAGTTTATCCACGAAGTGACCTTATAAGGCTTGTTGGAGCTCCAGAGTCTCTAGGACTTGTTATAACATATTATATGATCAATTACTGATTTGGGATCACAACAACTTTGCTAGAGTCACTTCAGAGCCAAAAAAACCCGTTTAAAAGCTCGATTTACGCAAAATAGTTATAAGGACTTAGTTTTTGCGCGAGGTGAGTTTTTAAGTGTTGTTGGAGCTCAAAATGAGTCCCCACGAATTATTTTAATGTGTTATATGTTCAAATACTTATTTGGGATCAAACAACTTTTGCTAGAGTCACTTTGGAGCCAAAATACCCATTTAAGGGCTCGATTTAGGCAAAACTAGTTATAAGGACTTAGTTTTTGCGCGAGCCGAGTTTTTAAGTGTTGTTGGAGCTCAAAATGAGTCCCTACGAATTATTTTAATGTATTATATGTTCAAATACTGATTTGGGATCAAAACAACTTTTCTAGAGCTACTTCGGAGCCTAAATACTCATTTAAGGGTTCGATTTAGGCAAAACTAGTTATAAGGACTTAGTTTTTGCGCGAGGTGAGTTTATAAGTGTGGTTGGAGCTCAAAATGAGTCCCTACGAATTATTTTAATGTATTATATGTGCAAACACTGATTTGGGATCAAAACAACTTTGCTAGAGTCACTTCGGAGCAAAAATACCCATTTAAGGGCTCGATTTAGGCAAAACTAGTTATAAGGACTTAGTTTTTGCGCGAGGTGAGTTTATAAGTGTTGTTGGAGCTCAAAATGAGTCCCTACGAATTATTTTAATGTATTATATGTTCAAATACTGATTTGGGACCACAACAACTTTGCTAGAGTCACTTCGGAGCCAAAAAACCCGTTTAAAAGCTCGATTTACACAAAACTAGTTATAAGGACTTAGTTTTTGCGCAAGGTGAGTTTATAAGTGTGGTTGGAGCTCAAAATGAGTCCCTACGAATTATTTTAATGTATTATATGTTCAAACAGTGATTTGGGATCAAAACAACTTTGCTAGAGTCACTTCGGAGCAAAAATACCCATTTAAGGGCTCGATTTAGGCAAAACTAGTTATAAGGACTTAGTTTTTGCGCGAGGTGAGTTTATAAGTGTTGTTGGAGCTCAAAATGAGTCCCTACGAATTATTTTAATGTATTATATGTTCAAATAGTGATTTGGGACCACAACAACTTTGCTAGAGTCACTTCGGAGCCAAAAAACCCGTTTAAAAGCTCGATTTACGCAAAACTAGTTATAAGGACTTAGTTTTTGCACAAGGTGAGTTTATAAGTGTTGTTGGAGCTCAAAATGAGTCCCTACGAATTATTTTAATGTATTATATGTTCAAACAATGATTTGTGATCAAAACAACTTTGCTAGAGTCACTTCGGAGCAAAAATACCCATTTAAAGGCTCGATTTAGGCAAAACTAGTTATAAGGACTTAGTTTTTACTCGAGGTGAGTTTTTAAGTGTTGTTAGATCTCAAAATGAGTCCCAAGGACTTATTATAATATATTATATTAAAATACACATTTAGGACCTAAACAACTTCGTTAGATTCACTTCGGAGCCAAAAACCCATCTAAAGGCTCGATTTAGGGAAAACTATTTACAAAGACTTAGTTTATCCACGAAGTGACCTTATAAGGCTTGTTGGAGCTCCAGAGTCTCTAGGACTTGTTATAACATATATATGATCAATTACTGATTTGGGATCACAACAACTTTGCTAGAGTCACTTCAGAGCCAAAAAAACCCGTTTAAAAGCTCGATTTACGCAAAATAGTTATAAGGACTTAGTTTTTGCGCGAGGTGAGTTTTTAAGTGTTGTTGGAGCTCAAAATGAGTCCCCACGATTATTTTAATGTGTTATATGTTCAAATACTTATTTGGGATCAAAACAACTTTGCTAGAGTCACTTTGGAGCCAAAATACCCATTTAAGGGCTCGATTTAGGCAAAACTAGTTATAAGGACTTAGTTTTTGCGCGAGGCGAGTTTTTAAGTGTTGTTGGAGCTCAAAATGAGTCCCTACGAATTATTTTAATGTATTATATGTTCAAATACTGATTTGGGATCAAAACAACTTTTCTAGAGCTACTTCGGAGCCAAAATACTCATTTAAGGGTTCGATTTAGGCAAAACTAGTTATAAGGACTTAGTTTTTGCGCGAGGTGAGTTTATAAGTGTGGTTGGAGCTCAAAATGAGTCCCTACGAATTATTTTAATGTATTATATGTTCAAACACTGATTTGGGATCAAAACAACTTTGCTAGAGTCACTTCGGAGCAAAAATACCCATTTAAGGGCTCGATTTAGGCAAAACTAGTTATAAGGACTTAGTTTTTGCGCGAGGTGAGTTTATAAGTGTTCTTGGAGCTCAAAATGAGTCCCTACGAATTATTTTAATGTATTATATGTTCAAATACTGATTTGGGACCACAACAACTTTGCTAGAGTCACTTCGGAGCCAAAAAACCAGTTTAAAAGCTCGATTTACGCAAAACTAGTTATAAGGACTTAGTTTTTGCGCAAGGTGAGTTTATAAGTGTTGTTGGAGTTCAAAATGAGTCCCTACGAATTATTTTAATGTATTATATGGTCAAATACTGATTTGAGATCAAAACAAGTTTGCTTTAGTCACTTCGGAGCAAAAATACCCATTTAAGGGCTCGATTTAGGCAAAACTAGTTATAAGGACTTAGTTTTTGCGCGAGGTAAGTTTATAAGTGTTGTTGGAGCTCAAAATGAGTCCCTACGAATTATTTTAATGTATTATATGCTCAAATACTGATTTGGGATCAAAACAACTTTTCTAGAGTTACTTCGGAGCCAAAATACTCATTTAAGGGCTCGATTTAGGCAAAACTAGTTATAAGTCTTAGTTTTTGCGCGAGGTGAGTTTATAAGTGTTGTTTGAGCTCACAATGAGTCCCAACGAATTATTTTAATGTATTATATGTTCAAACAATGATTTGTGATCAAAACAACTTTGCTAGAGTCACTTCGGAGCAAAAATACCCATTTAAATGCTCGATTTAGGCAAAACTAGTTATAAGGACTTAGTTTTTACTCGAGGTGAGTTTTTAAGTGTTGTTAGATCTCAAAATGAGTCCCAAGGACTTATTATAATATATTATATTAAAATACACATTTAGGACCTAAACAACTTCGTTAGATTCACTTCGGAGCCAAAAACCCATCTAAAGGCTCGATTTAGGGAAAACTATTTACAAAGACTTAGTTTATCCACGAAGTGACCTTATAAGGCTTGTTGGAGCTCCAGAGTCTCTAGGACTTGTTATAACATATTATATGATCAATTACTGATTTGGGATCACAACAACTTTGCTAGAGTCACTTCAGAGCCAAAAAAACCCGTTTAAAAGCTCGATTTACGCAAAATAGTTATAAGGACTTAGTTTTTGCGCGAGGTGAGTTTTTAAGTGTTGTTGAAGCTCAAAATGAGTCCCCACGAATTATTTTAATGTGTTATATGTTCAAATACTTATTTGGGATCAAAACAACTTTGCTAGAGTCACTTTGGAGCCAAAATACCCATTTAAGGGCTCGATTTAGGCAAAAATAGTTATAAGGACTTAGTTTTTGCGCGAGGCGAGTTTTTAAGTGTTGTTGGAGCTCAAAATGAGTCCCTACGAATTATATTAATGTATTATATGTTCAAATATTGATTTGGGATCAAAACAACTTTGCTAGAGACACTTCGGAGCAAAAATACCCATTTAAGGGCTCGATTTAGGCAAAACTAGTTATAAGGACCTAGCTTTTGCTCGAGGTGAGTTTTTAAGTGTTATTGGAGCTCAAAATGAGTCCCTACGAATTATATTAATGTATTATATGTTCAAATATTGATTTGGGATCACAACAACTTTGCTAGAGTCACTTCAGAGCCAAAAAAACCCGTTTAAAAGCTCGATTTAGGCAAAATAGTTATAAGGACTTAGTTTTTGCTCGAGGTGATTTTTAAGTGTTGTTGGAGCTCAAAATGAGTCCCCACGAATTATTTTAATGTGTTATATGTTCAAATACTTATTTGGGATCAAAACAACTTTGCTAGAGTCACTTTGGAGCCAAAATACCCATTTAAGGGCTCGATTTAGGCAAAACTAGTTATAAGGACTTAGCTTTTGCTCGAGGTGAGTTTTTAAGTGTTGTTGGATCTCAAAATGAGTCCCTCAGACTTATTATAATATATTATATTAAAATACACATTTAGGACCTAAACAACTTCGTTAGATTCACTTCGGAGCCAAAAACGTATCTAAAGGCTCGATTTAGGAAAAACTAGTTAAAAAGACTTAATTTTTGCGCGAAGTGACGTTATAAGGCTTGTTGGAGCTCCAAACGAGTGTCTAAGACTTGTTATAATATATTATATGTTCATATACTGATTTGGGACCACAACAACTTTGCTAGAGTCACTTCGGAGCCAAAAAACCTGTTTAAAAGCTCGATTTACGCAAAACTAGTTATAAGGGCTTAGTTTTTGCGCGAGGTGAGTTTTTAAGTGTTGTTGGAGCTCAAAATGAGTCCCTACGATTTATTTTGATGTATTATATGGTCAAATACTGATTTGAGATCAAAACAAGTTTGCTATAGTCACTTCGGAGCAAAAATACCCATTTAAGGGCTCGATTTAGGCAAAACTAGTTATAAGGACTTAGCTTTTGCTCGAGGTGAGTTTATAAGTTTTGTTGGAGCTCAAAATGAGTCCCTACGAATTATATTAATGTATTATATGTTCAAATATTGATTTGGGATCAAAACAACTTTGCTAGAGTCACTTCGGAGCAAAAATACCCATTTAAGGGCTCGATTTAGGCAAAACTAGTTATAAGGACTTAGCTTTTGCTCGAGATGAGTTTTTAAGTGTTGTTGGATCTCAAAATGAGTCCCTAAGACTTATAATAATATATTATATTAAAATACACATTTAGGACCTAAACAACTTCGTTAGATTCACTTCGTAGCCAAAAACGTATCTAAAGGCTCGATTTAGGAAAAACTAGTTACAAAGACTTAGTTTTTGCGCGAAGTGACCTTATAAGGCTTGTTGGAGCTCCAAACGAGTGTCAAAGACTTGTTATAATATATTATATGTTCAAATACTGATTTGGGACCACAACAACTTTGCTAGAGTCACTTCGGAGCCAAAAAACCCGTTTAAAAGCTCGATTTACGCAAAACTAGTTATAAGGACTTAGTTTTTGCGCAAGGTGAGTTTGTAAGTGTTGTTGGAGCTCAAAATGAATCCCTACGAATTATTTTAATGTATTATATGGTCAAATACTGATTTGAGATCAAAACAAGTTTGCTATAGTCATTTCGGAGCAAAAATACCCATTTAAGGGCTCGATTTAGGCAAAACTAGTTATAAGGACTTAGTTTTTGCGCGAGGTGAGTTTATAAGTGTTGTTGGAGCTCAAAATGAGTCCCTACGAATTATTTTAATGTATTATATGTTCAAATACTGATTTGGGATCAAAACAACATTTCTAGAGTTACTTCGGAGCCAAAATACTCATTTAAGGGCTCGATTTAGGCAAAACTAGTTATAAGTTCTTAGTTTTTGCGCGAGGTGAGTTTATAAGTGTTGTTGGAGCTCACAATGAGTCCCTACGAATTATTTTAATGTATTATATGTTCAAACACTGATTTGGGATCAAAACAACTTTGCTAGAGTCACTTCGGAGCAAAAATACCCATTTAAGGGCTCGATTTAGGCAAAACTAGTTATAAGGACTTAGTTTTTACTCGATGTGAGTTTTTAAGTGTTGTTAGATCTCAAAATGAGTCCCAAGGACTTATTATAATATATTATATTAAAATACACATTTAGGACCTAAACAACTTCGTTAGATTCACTTCGGAGCCAAAAACCCATCTAAAGGCTCGATTTAGGGAAAACTATTTACAAAGACTTAGTTTATCCACGAAGTGACCTTATAAGGCTTGTTGGAGCTCCAGAGTCTCTAAGACTTGTTATAATATATTATATGATCAATTACTGATTTGGGATCACAACAACTTTGCTAGAGTCACTTCAGAGCCAAAAAAACCCGTTTAAAAGCTCGATTTACGCAAAATAGTTATAAGGACTTAGTTTTTGCGCGAGGTGAGTTTTTAAGTTTTGTTGGAGCTCAAAATGAGTCCCACGAATTATTTTAATGTGTTATATGTTCAAATACTTATTTGGGATCAAAACAACTTTGCTAGAGTCACTTTGGAGCCAAAATACCCATTTAAGGGCTCGATTTAGGCAAAACTAGTTAAAAGGACTTAGCTTTTGCTCGAGGTGAGTTTTTAAGTGTTGTTGGATCTCAAAATGAGTCCCTCAGACTTATTATAATATATTATATTAAAATACACATTTAGGACCTAAACAACTTCGTTAGATTCACTTCGGAGCCAAAAACGTATCTAAAGGCTCGATTTAGGAAAAACTAGTTACAAAGACTTAGTTTTTGCGCGAAGTGACGTTATAAGGCTTGTTGGTGCTCCAAACGAGTGTCTAAGACTTGTTATAATATATTATATGTTCAAATACCGATTTGGGAGCACAACAACATTGCTAGAGTCACTTCGGAGCCAAAAAACCTGTTTAAAAGCTTGATTTATGCAAAACTAGTTATAAGGGCTTAGTTTTTGCGCGAGGTGAGTTTTTAAGTGTTGTTGGAGCTCAAAATGAGTCCCTACGAATTATTTTGATGTATTATATGGTCAAATACTGATTTGAGATCAAAACAAGTTTGCTATAGTCACTTCGGAGCAAAAATACCCATTTAAGGGCTGGATTTAGGCAAAACTAGTTATAAGGACTTAGCTTTTGCTCGTGGTGAGTTTATAAGTGTTGTTGGAGCTCAAAATGAGTCCCTACGAATTATATTAATGTATTACATGTTCAAATATTGATTTGGGATCAAAACAACTTTGCTAGAGTCACTTCGGAGCAAAAATACCCATTTAAGGGCTCGATTTAGGCAAAACTAGTTATAAGGACTTAGCTTTTGCTCGAGGTGAGTTTTTAAGTGTTGTTGGATCTCAAAATGAGTCCCTAAGACTTATAATAATATATTATATTAAAATACACATTTAGGACCTAAACAACTTCGTTAGATTTACTTCGTAGCCAAAAACGTATCTAAAGGCTTGATTTAGGAAAAACTAGTTACAAAGACTTAGTTTTTGCGCGAAGTGACCTTATAAGGCTTGTTGGAGCTCCAAACGAGTGTCAAAGACTTGTTATAATATATTATATGTTCAAATACTGATTTGGGACCACAACAACTTTGCTAGAGTCACTTCGGAGCCAAAAAACCTGTTAAAAAGCTCGATTTACGCACAACTAGTTATAAGGGCTTAGTTTTTGCGCGAGGTGAGTTTTTAAGTGTTGTTGGAGCTCAAAATGAGTCCCTACGAATTATTTTGATGTATTATATGGTCAAATACTGATTTGAGATCAAAACAAGTTTGCTATAGTCATTTCGGAGCAAAAATACCCATTTAAGGGCTCGATTTAGGCAAAACTAGTTATAAGGACTTAGTTTTTGCGCGAGGTGAGTTTATAAGTGTTGTTGGAGCTCAAAATGAGTCCCTACGAATTATTTTAATGTATTATATGTTCAAATACTGATTTGGGATCAAAACAACATTTCTAGAGTTACTTCGGAGCCAAAATACTCATTTAAGGGCTCGATTTAGGCAAAACTAGTTATAAGTTCTTAGTTTTTGCGCGAGGTGAGTTTATAAGTGTTGTTGGAGCTCACAATGAGTCCCTACGAATTATTTTAATGTATTATATGTTCAAACACTGATTTGGGATCAAAACAACTTTGCTAGAGTCACTTCGGAGCAAAAATACCCATTTAAGGGCTCGATTTAGGCAAAACTAGTTATAAGGACTTAGTTTTTACTCGATGTGAGTTTTTAAGTGTTGTTAGATCTCAAAATGAGTCCCAAGGACTTATTATAATATATTATATTAAAATACACATTTAGGACCTAAACAACTTCGTTAGATTCACTTCGGAGCCAAAAACCCATCTAAAGGCTCGATTTAGGGAAAACTATTTACAAAGACTTAGTTTATCCACGAAGTGACCTTATAAGGCTTGTTGGAGCTCCAGAGTCTCTAAGACTTGTTATAATATATTATATGATCAATTACTGATTTGGGATCACAACAACTTTGCTAGAGTCACTTCAGAGCCAAAAAAACCCGTTTAAAAGCTCGATTTACGCAAAATAGTTATAAGGACTTAGTTTTTGCGCGAGGTGAGTTTTTAAGTTTTGTTGGAGCTCAAAATGAGTCCCCACGAATTATTTTAATGTGTTATATGTTCAAATACTTATTTGGGATCAAAACAACTTTGCTAGAGTCACTTTGGAGCCAAAATACCCATTTAAGGGCTCGATTTAGGCAAAACTAGTTAAAAGGACTTAGCTTTTGCTCGAGGTGAGTTTTTAAGTGTCGTTGGATCTCAAAATGAGTCCCTCAGACTTATTATAATATATTATATTAAAATACACATTTAGGACCTAAACAACTTCGTTAGATTCACTTCGGAGCCAAAAACGTATCTAAAGGCTCGATTTAGGAAAAACTAGTTACAAAGACTTAGTTTTTGCGCGAAGTGACGTTATAAGGCTTGTTGGTGCTCCAAACGAGTGTCTAAGACTTGTTATAATATATTATATGTTCAAATACCGATTTGGGAGCACAACAACATTGCTAGAGTCACTTCGGAGCCAAAAAACCTGTTTAAAAGCTCGATTTATGCAAAACTAGTTATAAGGGCTTAGTTTTTGCGCGAGGTGAGTTTTTAAGTGTTGTTGGAGCTCAAAATGAGTCCCTACGAATTATTTTGATGTATTATATGGTCAAATACTGATTTGAGATCAAAACAAGTTTGCTATAGTCACTTCGGAGCAAAAATACCCATTTAAGGGCTGGATTTAGGCAAAACTAGTTATAAGGACTTAGCTTTTGCTCGTGGTGAGTTTATAAGTGTTGTTGGAGCTCAAAATGAGTCCCTACGAATTATATTAATGTATTACATGTTCAAATATTGATTTGGGATCAAAACAACTTTGCTAGAGTCACTTCGGAGCAAAAATACCCATTTAAGGGCTCGATTTAGGCAAAACTAGTTATAAGGACTTAGCTTTTGCTCGAGGTGAGTTTTTAAGTGTTGTTGGATCTCAAAATGAGTCCCTAAGACTTATAATAATATATTATATTAAAATACACATTTAGGACCTAAACAACTTCGTTAGATTTACTTCGTAGCCAAAAACGTATCTAAAGGCTTGATTTAGGAAAAACTAGTTACAAAGACTTAGTTTTTGCGCGAAGTGACCTTATAAGGCTTGTTGGAGCTCCAAACGAGTGTCAAAGACTTGTTATAATATATTATATGTTCAAATACTGATTTGGGACCACAACAACTTTGCTAGAGTCACTTCGGAGCCAAAAAACCTGTTAAAAAGCTCGATTTACGCACAACTAGTTATAAGGGCTTAGTTTTTGCGCGAGGTGAGTTTTTAAGTGTTGTTGGAGCTCAAATGAGTCCCTATGAATTATTTTGATGTATTATATGGTCAAATACTGATTTGAGATCAAAACAAGTTTGCTATAGTCACTTCGGAGCAAAAATACCCATTTAAGGGCTCGATTTAGACAAAACTAGTTATAAGGACTTAGTTTTTGCGCGAGGTGAATTTATAAGTGTTGTTGGAGCTCAAAATGAGTCCCTACGAATTATTTTAATGTATTATATGTTCAAATACTGATTTGGGATCAAAACAACTTTTCTAGAGTTACTTCGGAGCCAAAATACTAATTTAAGGGCTCGATTTAGGCAAAACTAGTTATAAGGACTTAGTTTTTGCACGAGGTGAGTTTCTAAGTGTTGTTGGAGCTCAAAATGAGTCCCTACGAATTATTTTAATGTATTATATGTTCAAGCACTGATTTGGGATCAAAACAACTTTGCTAGAGTCACTTCGGAGCAAAAATACCCATTTAAGGGCTCGATTTAGGCAAAACTAGTTATAAGGACTTAGTTTTTACTCGAGGTGAGTTTTTAAGTGTTGTTGGATCTCAAAATGAGTCCCTAGGACTTATTATAATATATTATATTAAAATAC
Organism: Boehmeria nivea var. tenacissima; assembly: GCA_018132145.1. NCBI lineage: Eukaryota > Viridiplantae > Streptophyta > Magnoliopsida > Rosales > Urticaceae > Boehmeria > Boehmeria nivea. Next base: position 1,068,162 of record CM030876.1, read on the forward strand.
ACATTTAGGACCTAAACAACTTCGTTAGATTCACTTCGGAGCCAAAAACCCATCTAAAGGCTCGATTTAGGGAAAACTATTTACAAAGACTTAGTTTATCCACGAAGTGACCTTATAAGGCTTGTTGGAGCTCCAGAGTCTCTAAGACTTGTTATAATATATTATATGATCAATTACTGATTTGGGATCACAACAACTTTGCTAGAGTCACTTCGGAACCAAAAAAACCCGTTTAAAAGCTCGATTTACGCAAAATAGTTATAAGGACTTAGTTTTTGCGCGAGGTGAGTTTTTAAGTGTTGTTGGAGCTCAAAATGAGTCCCCACAAATTATTTTAATGTGTTATATGTTCAAATACTTATTTGGGATCAAAACAAGTTTGCTAGAGTCACTTTGGAGCCAAAATACCCATTTAAGGGCTCGATTTAGGCAAAACTAGTTATAAGGACTTAGCTTTTGCTCGAGGTGAGTTTTTAAGTGTTGTTGGATCTCAAAATGAGTCCCTCAGACTTATTATAATATATTATATTAAAATACACATTTAGGACCTAAACAACTTCGTTAGATTCACTTCGGAGCCAAAAACGTATCTAAAGGCTCGATTTAGGAAAAACTAGTTACAAAGACTTAGTTTTTGCGCGAAGTGACGTTATAAGGCTTGTTGGAGCTCCAAACGAGTGTCTAAGACTTGTTATAATATATTATATGTTCAAATACTGATTTGGGACCACAACAACTTTGCTAGAGTCACTTCGGAGCCAAAAAACCTGTTAAAAAGCTCGATTTACGCACAACTAGTTATAAGGGCTTAGTTTTTGCGCGAGGTGAGTTTTTAAGTGTTGTTGGAGCTCAAAATGAGTCCCTACGAATTATTTTGATGTATTATATGGTCAAATACTGATTTGAGATCAAAACAAGTTTGCTATAGTCACTTCGGAGCAAAAATACCCATTTAAGGGCTCGATTTAGACAAAACTAGTTATAAGGACTTAGTTTTTGCGCGATGTGAATTTATAAGTGTTGTTGGAGCTCAAAATGAGTCCCTACGAATTATTTTAATGTATTATATGTTCAAATATTGATTTGGGATCAAAACAACTTTTCTAGAGTTACTTCGGAGCCAAAATACTAATTTAAGGGCTCGATTTAGGCAAAACTAGTTATAAGGACTTAGTTTTTGCTCGAGGTGAGTTTCTAAGTGTTGTTGGAGCTCAAAATGAGTCCCTACGAATTATTTTAATGTATTATATGTTCAAGCACTGATTTGGGATCAAAACAACTTTGCTAGAGTCACTTCGGAGCAAAAATACCCCATTTAAGGGCTCGATTTAGGCAAAACTAGTTATAAGGACTTAGTTTTTACTCGAGGTGAGTTTTTAAGTGTTGTTGGATCTCAAAATGAGTCCCTAGGACTTATTATAATATATTATATTAAAATACACATTTAGGACCTAAACAACTTCGTTAGATTCACTTCGGCGCCAAAAACCCATCTAAAGGCTCGATTTAGGGAAAACTATTTACAAAGACTTAGTTTATCCACGAAGTGACCTTATAAGGCTGGTTGGAGCTCCAGAGTCTCTAAGACTTGTTATAATATATTATATGATCAATTACTGATTTGGGATCACAACAACTTTGCTAGAGTCACTTCGGAGCCAAAAAAACCCGTTTAAAAGCTCGATTTACGCAAAATAGTTATAAGGACTTAGTTTTTGCGCGAGGTGAGTTTTTAAGTTTTGTTGGAGCTCAAAATGAGTCCCCACGAATTATTTTAATGTGTTATATGTTCAAATACTTATTTGGATCAAAACAACTTTGCTAGAGTCACTTTGGAGCCAAAATACCCATTTAAGGGCTCGATTTAGGCAAAACTAGTTAAAAGGACTTAGCTTTTGCTCGAGGTGAGTTTTTAAGTGTCGTTGGATCTCAAAATGAGTCCCTCAGACTTATTATAATATATTATATTAAAATACACATTTAGGACCTAAACAACTTCGTTAGATTCACTTCGGAGCCAAAAACGTATCTAAAGGCTCGATTTAGGAAAAACTAGTTACAAAGACTTAGTTTTTGCGCGAAGTGACGTTATAAGGCTTGTTGGTGCTCCAAACGAGTGTCTAAGACTTGTTATAATATATTATATGTTCAAATACCGATTTGGGAGCACAACAACATTGCTAGAGTCACTTCGGAGCCAAAAAACCTGTTTAAAAGCTCGATTTATGCAAAACTAGTTATAAGGGCTTAGTTTTTGCGCGAGGTGAGTTTTTAAGTGTTGTTGGAGCTCAAAATGAGTCCCTACGAATTATTTTGATGTATTATATGGTCAAATACTGATTTGAGATCAAAACAAGTTTGCTATAGTCACTTCGGAGCAAAAATACCCATTTAAGGGCTGGATTTAGGCAAAACTAGTTATAAGGACTTAGCTTTTGCTCGTGGTGAGTTTATAAGTGTTGTTGGAGCTCAAAATGAGTCCCTACGAATTATATTAATGTATTACATGTTCAAATATTGATTTGGGATCAAAACAACTTTGCTAGAGTCACTTCGGAGCAAAAATACCCATTTAAGGGCTCGATTTAGGCAAAACTAGTTATAAGGACTTAGCTTTTGCTCGAGGTGAGTTTTTAAGTGTTGTTGGATCTCAAAATGAGTCCCTAAGACTTATAATAATATATTATATTAAAATACACATTTAGGACCTAAACAACTTCGTTAGATTTACTTCGTAGCCAAAAACGTATCTAAAGGCTTGATTTAGGAAAAACTAGTTACAAAGACTTAGTTTTTGCGCGAAGTGACCTTATAAGGCTTGTTGGAGCTCCAAACGAGTGTCAAAGACTTGTTATAATATATTATATGTTCAAATACTGATTTGGGACCACAACAACTTTGCTAGAGTCACTTCGGAGCCAAAAAACCTGTTAAAAAGCTCGATTTACGCACAACTAGTTATAAGGGCTTAGTTTTTGCGCGAGGTGAGTTTTTAAGTGTTGTTGGAGCTCAAAATGAGTCCCTATGAATTATTTTGATGTATTATATGGTCAAATACTGATTTGAGATCAAAACAAGTTTGCTATAGTCACTTCGGAGCAAAAATACCCATTTAAGGGCTCGATTTAGACAAAACTAGTTATAAGGACTTAGTTTTTGCGCGAGGTGAATTTATAAGTGTTGTTGGAGCTCAAAATGAGTCCCTACGAATTATTTTAATGTATTATATGTTCAAATACTGATTTGGGATCAAAACAACTTTTCTAGAGTTACTTCGGAGCCAAAATACTAATTTAAGGGCTCGATTTAGGCAAAACTAGTTATAAGGACTTAGTTTTTGCACGAGGTGAGTTTCTAAGTGTTGTTGGAGCTCAAAATGAGTCCCTACGAATTATTTTAATGTATTATATGTTCAAGCACTGATTTGGGATCAAAACAACTTTGCTAGAGTCACTTCGGAGCAAAAATACCCATTTAAGGGCTCGATTTAGGCAAAACTAGTTATAAGGACTTAGTTTTTACTCGAGGTGAGTTTTTAAGTGTTGTTGGATCTCAAAATGAGTCCCTAGGACTTATTATAATATATTATATTAAAATACACATTTAGGACCTAAACAACTTCGTTAGATTCACTTCGGAGCCAAAAACCCATCTAAAGGCTCGATTTAGGGAAAACTATTTACAAAGACTTAGTTTATCCACGAAGTGACCTTATAAGGCTTGTTGGAGCTCCAGAGTCTCTAAGACTTGTTATAATATATTATATGATCAATTACTGATTTGGGATCACAACAACTTTGCTAGAGTCACTTCGGAACCAAAAAAACCCGTTTAAAAGCTCGATTTACGCAAAATAGTTATAAGGACTTAGTTTTTGCGCGAGGTGAGTTTTTAAGTGTTGTTGGAGCTCAAAATGAGTCCCCACAAATTATTTTAATGTGTTATATGTTCAAATACTTATTTGGGATCAAAACAAGTTTGCTAGAGTCACTTTGGAGCCAAAATACCCATTTAAGGGCTCGATTTAGGCAAAACTAGTTATAAGGACTTAGCTTTTGCTCGAGGTGAGTTTTTAAGTGTTGTTGGATCTCAAAATGAGTCCCTCAGACTTATTATAATATATTATATTAAAATACACATTTAGGACCTAAACAACTTCGTTAGATTCACTTCGGAGCCAAAAACGTATCTAAAGGCTCGATTTAGGAAAACTAGTTACAAAGACTTAGTTTTTGCGCGAAGTGACGTTATAAGGCTTGTTGGAGCTCCAAACGAGTGTCTAAGACTTGTTATAATATATTATATGTTCAAATACTGATTTGGGACCACAACAACTTTGCTAGAGTCACTTCGGAGCCAAAAAACCTGTTAAAAGCTCGATTTACGCACAACTAGTTATAAGGGCTTAGTTTTTGCGCGAGGTGAGTTTTTAAGTGTTGTTGGAGCTCAAAATGAGTCCCTACGAATTATTTTGATGTATTATATGGTCAAATACTGATTTGAGATCAAAACAAGTTTGCTATAGTCACTTCGGAGCAAAAAATACCCATTTAAGGGCTCGATTTAGACAAAACTAGTTATAAGGACTTAGTTTTTGCGCGATGTGAATTTATAAGTGTTGTTGGAGCTCAAAATGAGTCCCTACGAATTATTTTAATGTATTATATGTTCAAATATTGATTTGGGATCAAAACAACTTTTCTAGAGTTACTTCGGAGCCAAAATACTAATTTAAGGGCTCGATTTAGGCAAAACTAGTTATAAGGACTTAGTTTTTGCTCGAGGTGAGTTTCTAAGTGTTGTTGGAGCTCAAAATGAGTCCCTACGAATTATTTTAATGTATTATATGTTCAAGCACTGATTTGGGATCAAAACAACTTTGCTAGAGTCACTTCGGAGCAAAAATACCCATTTAAGGGCTCGATTTAGGCAAAACTAGTTATAAGGACTTAGTTTTTACTCGAGGTGAGTTTTTAAGTGTTGTTGGATCTCAAAATGAGTCCCTAGGACTTATTATAATATATTATATTAAAATACACATTTAGGACCTAAACAACTTCGTTAGATTCACTTCGGCGCCAAAAACCCATCTAAAGGCTCGATTTAGGGAAAACTATTTACAAAGACTTAGTTTATCCACGAAGTGACCTTATAAGGCTGGTTGGAGCTCCAGAGTCTCTAAGACTTGTTATAATATATTATATGATCAATTACTGATTTGGGATCACAACAACTTTGCTAGAGTCACTTCGGAGCCAAAAAAACCCGTTTAAAAGCTCGATTTACGCAAAATAGTTATAAGGACTTAGTTTTTGCGGGAGGTGAGTTTTTAAGTGTTGTTGGAGCTCAAAATGAGTCCCCACGAATTATTTTAATGTGTTTTATGTTCAAATACTGATTTGGAATCAAAACAACTTTGCTAGAGTCACTTCGGAGCAAAAATACCCTTATAAGGGCTCGATTTAGGCAAAACTAGTTATAAGTTCTTAGTTTTTGCTCGAGGTAAGTTTTTAAGTGTTGTTGGATCTCAAATTGAGTCCCTAAGACTTATTATAATATATTATATTAAAATACACATTTAGGACCTAAACAACTTCGTTAGATTCACTTGGGAGCCAAAAACGTATCTAAAGGCTCGATTTAGGAAAAACTAGTTACAAAGACTTAGTTTTTGCGCGAAGTGACCTTATAAGGCTTGTTCGAGCTCCAAACGAGTCTCTAAGACTTGTTATAATATATTATATGTTCAAATACTGATTTGGGATCACAACAACTTTGCTAGAGTCACTTCGGAGCCAAAAAAAACCCGTTTAAAAGCTCGATTTACGCAAAACTAGTTATAAGGACTTAGTTTTTGGTCGAGGTGAGTTTTTAAGTGTTGTTGGAGCTCAAAATGTGTCCCTACGAATTATTTTAATGTATTACATGTTCAAATACTGATTTGGGATCAAAACAACTTTGCTATAGTCACTTCGGAGCCAAAATACCTATTTAAGGGCTCGATTTAGGCAAAACTAGTTATAAGGACTTAGTTTTTGCGCGAGGTGAGTTTATAAGTGTTGTTCGAGCTCAAAATGAGTCCCTACGAATTATTTTAATGTATTATATGGTCAAATACTGATTTGACATCAAAACAAGTTTGCTATAGTCACTTCGGAGCAAAAATACCCATTTAAGGGCTCGATTTAGGCAAAACTAGTTATAAGGACTTAGTTTTTACTCGAGGTGAGTTTTTAAGTGTTGTTGGATCTCAAAATGAGTCCCTAGGACTTATTATAATATATTATATTAAAATACACATTTAGGACCTAAACAACTTCGTTAGATTCACTTCGGAGCCAAAAACCCATCTAAAGGCTCGATTTAGGGAAAACTATTTACAAAGACTTAGTTTATGCACGAAGTGACCTTATAAGGCTTGTTGGAGCTCCATACGAGTCTCTAACGCTTTTTATAATATATTATATGTTCAGATACTTATTTGGGATCACACTAACTTTGCTAGAGTCACTTCGGAGCAAAAAAAAACCCGTTTAAAAGCTCGATTTACGCAAAACTAGTTATAAGGACTTAGTTTTTGCGCGAGGTGAGTTTATAAGTGTTGTTGGAGCTTAAAATGAGTCCCTACGAATTATTTTAATGTATTATATGATCAAATACTGATTTGGAATCAAAACAACTTTGCTAGAGTCACTTCGAGCAAAAATACCCTTATAAGGGCTCGATTTAGGCAAAACTAGTTATAAGTTCTTAGTTTTTGCTCGAGGTGAGTTTTTAAGTGTTGTTGGATCTCAAATTGAGTCCCTAAGACTTATTATAATATATTATATTAAAATACACATTTAGGACCTAAACTACTTCGTTAGATTCACTTCGGAGCCAAAAACGTATCTAAAGGCTCGATTTAGGAAAAACTAGTTACAAAGACTTAATTTTTGCGCGAAGTGACCTTATAAGGCTTGTTGGAGCTCCAAACGAGTCTCTAAGACTTGTTATAATATATTAAATGTTCAAATACTGATTGGGAATCACAATAACTTTGCTAGAGTCACTTCGGAGCCAAAAAAAACTCGTTTAAAAGCTCGATTTACGCAAAACTAGTTATAAGGACTTAGTTTTTGGTCGAGGTGAGTTTTTAAGTGTTGTTGGAGCTCAAAATGTGGCCCTACGAATTATTTTAATGTATTACATGTTCAAATACTGATTTGGGATCAAAACAACTTTGCTATAGTCACTTCGGAGCCAAAATACCTATTTAAGGGCTCGATTTAGGCAAAACTAGTTATAAGGACTTAGTTTGTGCACGAGTTGAGTTTATAAGTGTTGTTGGAGCTCAAAATGAGTCCCTACGAATTATTTTAATGTATTATATGTTCAAATACTGATTTCGGATCAAAACAACTTTGCTAGAGTCACTTCGAAGCAAAAATACCCATTTAAGGGCTCGATTTAGGCAAAACTAGTTATAAGGACTTAGTTTTTGCTCGAGGTGAGTTTTTAAGTGTTGTTTGATCTCAAAATGAGTCCCTAAGACTTATTATAATATATTATATTAAAATACACATTTAGGACCTAAACAACTTCGTTAGATTCACTTCGGAGCGAAAAACCCATCTAAAGGCTCGATTTAGGGAAAACTATTTACAAAGACTTAGTTTATGCACGAAGTGACCTTATAAGGTTTGTTGGAGCTCCAAACGAGTCTCTAACGCTTGTTATAATATATTATATGTTCAGATACTGATTTGGGATCACACTAACTTTGCTAGAGTCACTTCGGAGCAAAAAAAACCCGTTTAAAAGCTCGATTTACGCAAAACTAGTTATAAGGACTTAGTTTTTGCGCGAGGTGAGTTTTTAAGTGTTCTTGGAGGTCAAAATGAGTCTCTATGAATTATTTTAATGTATTATATGGTCAAATACTGATTTGACATCAAAACAAGTTTGCTATAGTCACTTCAGAGCAAAAATACCCATTTAAGGGCTCGATTTAGGCAAAACTAGTTATAAGGACTTAGTTTTTGCGCGAGGTGAGTTTATAAGTGTTGTTGGAGCTCAAAATGAGTCCCTACGAATTATTTTAATGTATTATATCTTCAAATACTGATTTGAGATCAAAACAACTTTTCTAGAGTTACTTCGGAGCCAAAATACCCATTTAAGGGCTCGATTTAGGCAAAACTTGTTATAAGGACTTAGTTTTTGCGCGAGGTGAGTTTCTAAGTGTTGTTGGAGCTCAAAACGAGTCCCTACGAATTATTTTAATGTATTATATGTTCAAATACTGATTTGGGATGAAAACCACTTTGCTAGAGTCACTTTGGAGCAAAAATACCCATTTAAGGGCTCGATTTAGGCAAAACTAGTTATAAGGACTTAGTTTTTACTCGAGGTGAGTTTTTAAGTGTTGTTGGATCTCAAAATGAGTCCCTAAGACTTATTATAATATATTATATTAAAATACACATTTAGGACCTAAACAACTTCGTTAGATTCACTTCGGAGCCAAAAACCCATCTAAAGGCTCGATTTAGGGAAAACTATTTACAAAGACTTAGTTTATGCACGAAGTGACCTTATAAGGCTTGTTGGAGCTCCAAACGAGTCTCTAACGCTTGTTATAATATATTATATGTTCAGATACTTATTTGGGATCACACTAACTTTGCTAGAGTCACTTCGGAGCAAAAAAAAAACCCGTTTAAAAGCTCGATTTATGCAAAACTTGTTATAAGGACTTAGTTTTTGCGCGAGGTGAGTTTTTAAGTGTTGTTGGAGCTCAAAATGAGTATCTATGAATTATTTTAATGTATTATATGGTCAAATACTGATTTGACATCAAAACAAGTTTGCTATAGTCACTTCGGAGCAAAAATACCCATTTAAGGGCTCGATTTAGGCAAAACTAGTTATAAGGACTTAGTTTTTGCGCGAGGTGAGTTTATAAGTGTTGTTGGAGCTCAAAATGAGTCCCTACGAATTATTTTAATGTATTATATGGTCAAATACTGATTTGACATCAAAACAAGTTTGCTATAGTCACTTCGGAGCAAAAATACCCATTTAAGGGCTCGATTTAGGCAAAACTAGTTATAAGGACTTAGTTTTTACTCGAGGTGAGTTTTTAAGTGTTGTTGGATCTCAAAATGAGTCCCTAGGACTTATTATAATATATTATATTAAAATACACATTTAGGACCTAAACAACTTCGTTAGATTCACTTCGGAGCCAAAAACCCATCTAAAGGCTCGATTTAGGGAAAACTATTTACAAAGACTTAGTTTATGCACGAAGTGACCTTATAAGGCTTGTTGGAACTCCAAACGAGTCTCTAACGCTTGTTATAATATATTATATGTTCAGATACTTATTTGGGATCACACTAACTTTGCTAGAGTCACTTCGGAGCAAAAAAAAAAACCCGTTTAAAAGCTCGATTTACGCAAAACTAGTTATAAGGACTTAGTTTTTGCGCGATGTGAGTTTATAAGTGTTGTTGGAGCTTAAAATGAGTCCCTACGAATTATTTTAATGTATTATATGATCAAATACTGATTTGGAATAAAAACAACTTTGCTAGAGTCACTTCGGGGCAAAAATACCCTTATAAGGGCTCGATTTAGGCAAAACTAGTTATAAGTTCTTAGGTTTTGCTCGAGGTGAGTTTTTAAGTGTTGTTGGATCTCAAATTGAGTCCCTAAGACTTATTATAATATATTATATTAAAATACACATTTAGGACCTAAACTACTTCGTTAGATTCACTTCGGAGCCAAAAACGTATCTAAAGGCTCGATTTAAGAAAAACTAGTTACAAAGACTTAGTTTTTGCGCGAAGTGACCTTATAAGGCTTGTTGGAGCTCCAAACGAGTCTCTAAGACATGTTATAATATATTAAATGTTCAAATACTGATTTGGAATCACAATAACTTTGCTAGAGTCACTTCGGAGCCAAAAAAAACTCGTTTAAAAGCTCGATTTACGCAAAACTAGTTATAAGGACTTAGTTTTTGGTCGAGGTGAGTTTTTAAGTGTTGTTGGAGCTCAAAATGTGTCCCTACGAATTATTTTAATGTATTACATGTTCAAATACTGATTTGGGATCAAAACAACTTTGCTATAGTCACTTCGGAGCCAAAATACCCATTTAAGTGCTCGATTTAGGCAAAACTAGTTATAAGGACTAAGTTTTTGCACGAGGTGAGTTTATAAGTGTTGTTGGAGCTCAAAATGAGTCCCTACGAATTATTTTAATGTATTATATGGTCAAATACTGATTTGAGATCAAAACAAGTTTGCTATAGTCACTTCGGAGCAAAAATGCCCATTTAAGGGCTTGATTTAGGCAAAACTAGTTATAAGGACTTAGTTTTTGCGCGAGGTGAGTTTATAAGTGTTGTTGGAGCTCAAAATGAGTCCCGACGAATTATTTTAATGTATTATATGTTCAAATATTGATTTGGGATCAAAACAACTTTGCTAGAGTCACTTCGGAGCAAAAATACCCATTTAAGGGCTCGATTTAGGCAAAACTAGTTATAAGGACTTAGTTTTTGCACGAGGTGAGTTTATAAGTGTTGTTGGAGCTCAAAATGAGCCCCTACGAATTATTTTAATGTATTATATGTTCAAATACTGATTTCGGATCAAAACAACTTTGCTAGAGTCACTTCGGAGCAAAAAAACCCATTTAAGGGCTCGATTTAGGCAAAACTAGATATAAGGAGTTAGTTTTTGCTCGAGGTGAGTTTTTAAGTGTTGTTGGATCTCAAAATGAGTCCCTAAGACTTATTATAATATATTATATTAAAATACACATTTAGGACCTAAACAACTTCGTTAGATTCACTTCAGAGCCAAAAACCCATCTAAAGGCTCGATTTAGGAAAAACTATTTACAAAGACTTAGTTTATCCACGAAGTGACCTTATAAGGCTTGTTGGAGCTCCAGAGTCTCTAAGACTTGTTATAATATATTATATGATCAATTACTGATTTGGGATCACAACAACCTTGCTAGAGTCACTTCGGAGGCAAAAAAACCCGTTTAAAAGCTCGATTTACGAAAAATAGTTATAAGGACTTAGTCTTTGCGCGATGTGAGTTTTTAAGTGTTGTTGGAGCTCAAAATGAGTCCCCACGAATTATTTTAATGTGTTATATGTTCAAATAGTGATTTGGGATCAAAACAACTTTGCTAGAGTCACTTCGGAGCCAAAATACCCATTTAAGGGCTCGATTTAGGCAAAACTAGTTATAAGGACTTAGTTTTTGTGCGAGGTGAGTTTATAAGTGTTGTTGGAGCTGAAAATTAGTCCCTACGAATTATTTTAATGTATTATATGTTCAAATTCTGATTTGGAATCAAAACAACTTTGCTGGAGTCACTTCGGAGCAAAAATACCCTTATAAGGGCTCGATTTAGGCAAAACTAGTTATAAGGACTTAGGTTTTGCACGAGGTGAGTTTATAAGTGTTGTTGGAGCTCAAAATGAGTCCCTACGAATTATTTTAATGTATTACATGTTCAAATACTGATTTGGGATCAAAACAACTTTGCTAAAGTCACTTCGGAGCCAAAATACCCATTTAAGGGCTCGATTTAGGCAAAACTAGTTATAAGGACTTAGTTTTTGCACGAGGTGAGTTTATAAGTGTTGTTGGAGCTCAAAATGAGTCCCTACGAATTATTTTAATGTATTATATGTTCAAATACTGATTTCGGATCAAAACAACTTTGCTAGAGTCATTTCGGAGTAAAAATACCCATTTAAGGGATATGTTCAAATACTGATTTGGGATCAAAACAACTTCTAGAGCAACCAAAATACCCATTTAGGGGCTCGATTTAGGCAAAACTAGTTATAAAGGACTTAGTTTTTGCTCGAGGTGAGTTTTTAAGTGTTGTTGGATCTCAAAATGAGTCCCTAAGACTTATTATAATATATTATATTAAAATACACATTTAGGACCTAAAACAACTTTTTAGATTCACTTGAGCAAAAAACCCATCTAAAGGCTCGATTTAGGGAAAACTAGTTACAAAGACTTAGTTTATGCACGAGGTGACCATATAAGGGTTATTGGAGCTCCAAATGAGTCTCTAAGACTTGTTATAATATATTATATGATCAATTACTGATTTGGGATCACAACAACTTAGCTAAAGTCACTTCGGAGCTAAAAAAAACCCGTTTAAAAGCTCGATTTACGCAAAGTAGTTATAAGTACTTAGTTTTTGCGTGAGGTGCGTTTTTAGGTGTTGTTGGAGATCAAAATAGGTCCCTACGAATGATTTTAATGTATTAAATGGTCAAATACTGATTTGGGATCAAAACAACTTTGCTATAGTCACTTCGGAGCAAAAATACCCATTTAAGGGCTCGATTTAGGCAAAACTAGTTATCAGGACTTAGTTTTTGCGCGAGGTGCGTTTATAAGCGTTGTTGGAGCTCAAAATGAGTCCCTACGAATTATTTTAATGTATTATATGTTCAAATACTGATTTGGGATCAAAACAACTTTGCTAGAGTCACTTCGGAGCAAAAATACCCATTTCAGGGCTCAATTTAGGCAAAACTAGTTATAAGAACTTACTTTTTGCCCGAGGTGAGTTTTTAAGTGTTGTTGGATCTCAAAATGAGTCCCTAAGACTTATTATAATATATTATATTAAAATACACATTTAGGACCTAAAAAACTTCGTTAGATTCACTTCGGAGCCAAAAACTTATCTAAAGGCTCGATTTAGGAAAAACTAGTTACAAAGACTTAGTTTATGCACGAAGTGATCTTATAAGGCTTGTTGGAGCTCCAAACGAGTCTCTAAGACTAGTTATAATATATTATATGTTCAAATACTGATTTGGGATCACAACAACTTTGCTAGAGTCACTTTGGAGCTAAAAAAACCCGTTTAAAAGCTCGATTTACGCAAAATAGTTACAAGGACTTAGTTTTTGCGCGAGGTGAGTTTATAAGTGTTGGTGGAGCTCAAAATGGGTCCCTACGAATTATTTTAATGTATTATATTGTCAAATACTGATTTGGGATCAAAACAACTTTGTTATAGTGACTTCGGATCCAAAATACCCATTTAAGGGCTCGATTTAGGCAAAAGTAGTTATAAGGACTTAGTTTTTGCGCGAGGTGAGTATATAAGTTTTGTTGGAGCTCAAAATGGGTCCCTACGAATAATTTTAACATATTATATGTTCAAATACTGATTTGGGATTAAAACAACTTTTCTAGAGTTACTTCGGAGCAAAAATACCTACTTAAGGGCTCGATTTAGGCAAAACTAGTTAGAAGGACTTAGTTTTTGCGCGAGGTGAGTTTTTAAGTGTTGTTGGATCTCAAAATGAGTCCCTAAGACTTATTATAATATATTATATTAAAATATACATTTAGGACCTAAACAACTTCACTAGATTCACTTCGGAGCGAAAAAACCCATCTAAAGGCTCGATTTAGGGGGAAAACTAGTTACAATGACTTAGTTTATGCACGAAGTGACCTTATAAGGCTTGTTGGATCTCCAAACGAGTCTCTAAGACTTGTTATAATATATTATATGTTCAAATACTGATTTGGGATCACATAACTTTGCTAGAGTCACTTCGGAGCCAAAAAAACACGTTTAAAAGCTCGATTTACGCAAAACTAGTTATAAGGACTTAGTTTTTGGTCGAGGTGAGTTTTTAAGTGTTGTTGGAGCTCAAAATGAGTCCTACGAATTATTTTAATGTATTATATGTTCAAATACTGATTTGGGATCAAAACAACTTTGCTAGAGTCACTTCGGAGCAAAAATACCCATTTCAGGGCTCGATTTAGGCAAAACTAGTTATAAGGACTTACTTTTTGCTCGAGGTGAGTTTTTAAGTGTTGTTGGATCTCAAAATGAGTCCCTAAGACTTATTATAATATATTATATTAAAATACACATTTAGGACCTAAAAAACTTCGTTAGATTCACTTCGGAGCCAAAAAGTTATCTAAAGGCTCGATTTAGGAAAAACTAGTTACAAAGACTTGGTTTTTGCGCGAAGTGACCTTATAAGGCTTGTTGGAGTTCCAAACGAGTCTGTAAGACTTGTTATAATATATTATATGTTCAAATACTGATTTGGGATCACAACAACTTTGCTAGACTCACTTCGGAGCCGAAAAAACCCGTTTAAAAGCTCGATTTACGCAAAATAGTTATAAGGACTTAGTTTTTGTGCGAGGTGCGTTTTTAAGTGTTGGTGGAGCAAAAAATGAGTCCCTACGAATTATTTTAATGTCTTATATGGTCAAATACTGATTTGGGATCAAAACAACTTTGTTATAGTCACTTCGGAGCCAAAATACCCATTTAAGGGCTCGATTTAGGCAAAACTAGTTATAAGGACTTAGTTTTTGCGCGAGGTGAGTTTATAAGTGTTGTTGGAGCTCAAAATGACTCCCTACGAATAATTTTAATGTATTATATGTTCAAATACTGATTTGGGATTAAAACAACTTTTCTAGAGTTACTTCGGAGCAAAAATACCCATTTAAGGGCTCGATTTAGGCAAAACTAGTTATAAGGACTTAGTTTTTGCGCGAGGTGAGTTTTTAAGTGTTGTTTGATCTCAAAATGAGTCCCTAAGACTTATTATAATATATTATATTAAAATATACATTTAGGACCGAAACAACTTCACTAGATTCACTTCGGAGCGAAAAACCCATCTAAAGGCTCGATTTAGGGGGAAAACAAGTTACAATGACTTAGTTTATGCACGAAGTGACCTTATAAGGCTTGTTGGAGCTCCAAACGAGTCTCTAAGACTTGTTATAATATATTATATGTTCAAATACTGATTTGGGATCACAACAACTTTGCTAGAGTCACTTCGGAGCCAAAAAAACACGTTTAAAAGCTCGATTTACGCAAAACTAGTTATAAGGACTTAGTTTTTGCGCGAGGTGCGTTTTTAGGTGTTGTTGGAGATCAAAATGTGTCCCTACAAATGATTTTAATGTATTAAATGGTCAAATACTGATTTGGGATCAAAACAACTTTGCTATAGTCCTTCGGAGCAAAAATACCCATTTAAGGGCTCGATTTAGGCAAAACTAGTTATAAGGACTTAGTTTTTGCGCGAGGTGAGTTTATAAGCGTTGTTGGAGCTCAGAATGAGTCCCTACGAAATATTTTAATGTATTATATGTTCAAATACTGATTTGGGATCAAAACAACTTTTCTAGAGTTACTTCGGAGCCAAAATACCCATTTAAAGGTCTCGATTTAGGCAAAACTAGTGATAAGGACTTAGTTTTTGCGCGAGGTGAGTATAGAAGTTTTGTTGGAGCTCAAAATGGGTCCCTACGAATAATTTTAATGTATTATACGTTCAAATACTGATTTGGGATTAAAACAACTTTTCTAGAGTTACTTCGGAGCAAAAATACCAACTTAAGGGCTCGATTTAGGCAAAACTAGTTATAAGGACTTAGTTTTTGCGCGAGGTGAGTTTTTAAGTGTTGTTGGATCTCAAAATGAGTCCCTAAGACTTATTATAATATATTATATTAAAATATACATTTAGGACCTAAACAACTTCACTAGATTCACTTCGGAGCCAAAAACCCATCTAAAGGCTCGATTTAGGGAAAACTAGTTACAAAGACTTAGTTTATGTACGAAGTGATCTTATAAGGCTTGTTGGAGCTTCAAACGAGTCTCTAAGACTTGTTATAATATATTATATGTTCAAATACTGATTTGGGATCACAACAACTTTGCTAGAGTCACTTCGGAGCTAAAAAAACCCGTTTAAAAGCTCGATTTACGCAAAATAGTTATAAGGACTTAGTTTTTACGCGAGGTGTGTTTTAAAGTGTCGGTGGAGCTCAAAATGAGTCCCTACGAATTATTTTAATGTATTATATTGTCAAATACTTATTTGGGATCAAAACAATTTTGTTATACTGACTTCGGATCCAAAATACCCATTTAAGGGCTCGATTTAGGCAAAAGTAGTTATAAGGACTTAGTTTTTGCGCGAGGTGAGTATATAAGTTTTGTTGGAGCTCAAAATGGGTCCCTACGAATAATTTTAATGTATTATATGTTCAAATACTGATTTGGGATTAAAACAACTTTTCTAGAGTTACTTCGGAGCAAAAATACCTACTTAAGGGCTCGATTTAGGCAAAACTAGTTATAAGGACTTAGTTTTTGCGCGAGGTGAGTTTTTAAGTGTTGTTGGATCTCAAAATGAGTCCCTAAGGCTTATTATAATATATTATATTAAAATATACATTTAGGACCTAAACAACTTCACTAGATTCACTTCGGAGCCAAAAACCCATCTAAAGGCTCGATTTAGGGAAAACTAGTTACAATGACTTAGTTTATACACGAAGTGACCTTATAAGGCTTGTTGGAGCTCCAAAGGAGTCTCTAAGACTTGTTATAATATATTATATGTTCAAATACTGATTTGGGATCACAACAACTTTGCTAGAGTCACTTCGGAGCCAAAAAACACGTTTAAAAGCTCGATTTACGCAAAACTACTTATAAGGACTTAGTTTTTGGTCGAGGTGAGTTTTTAAGTGTTGTTGGAGCTCAAAATGAGTCCCTACGAATTATTTTAATGTATTTTATGTTCAAATACTGATTTGGGATCAAAACAACTTTGCTAGAGTCACTTCGGAGCAAAAATACCCATTTCAGGGCTCGATTTAGGCAAAACTAGTTATAAGGACTTACTTTTTGCTCGAGGTGAGTTTTTAAGTGTTGTTGGATCTCAAAATGAGTCCCTAAGACTTATTATAATATATTATATTAAAATACACATTTAGGACCTAAAACACTTCGTTAGATTCACCTCGTAGCCAAAAACCCATCTAAAGGCTCGATTTAGGGAAAACTAGTTACAAAGACTTAGTTTATGCACGAAGTGACCTTATAAGGGTTATTGGAGCTCCAAATGAGTCTCTAAGACTTGTTATAATATATTATATGATCAATTACTGATTTGGGATCACAACAACTTAGCTAGAGTCACTTCGGAGCCAAAAAAACCCGTTTAAAAGCTCGATTTACGCAAAGTAGTTATAAGTACTTAGTTTTTGCGCGAGGTGCGTTTTTAGGTGTTGTTGGAGATCAAAATGAGTCCCTACGAATGATTTTAATGTATTAAATGGTCAAATACTGATTTGGGATCAAAACAACTTTGCTATAGTCACTTCGGAGCAAAAATACCCATTTAAGGGCTCGATTTAGGCAAAACTAGTTATAAGGACTTAGTTTTTGCGCGAGGTGAGTTTATAAGTGTTGTTGGAGCTCAAAATGAGTCCCTACGAATTATTTTAATGTATTATATGTTCAAATACTGATTTTCGATCAAAACAACTTTCCTAGAGTTACTTCGGAGAAAAAATACCCATTTAAGGGCTCGATTCAGGCAAAAGTAGTTATAAGGACTTAGTTTTTGCGCGAGGTGAGTTTTTAAGTGTTGTTGGATCTCAAAATGAGTCCCTAAGAATTATTATAATATATTATTTTAAAATATACATTTAGGACCTAAACAACTTCACTAGATTCACTTCGGAGCCAAAAACCCATCTAAAGGCTCGATTTAGGGAAAACTAGTTACAAAGACTTAGTTTATGCACGAACTGACCTTACGAGGCTTGTTGGAGCTCCAAACGAGTCTCTAAGACTTGTTATAATATATTATATGTTCAAATACTGATTTGGGATCACAACAACTTTGCTAGAGTCACATCGGAGCCAAAAAACCCGTTTAAAAGCTCGATTTACGCAAAATAGTTATAAGGACTTAGTTTTTGAGCGAGGTGCGTTTTTAAGTGTTGGTGGAGCTCAAAATGAGTCCCCACGAATTATTTTAATGTGTTATTTGGTCAAATACTGATTTGGGATCAAAACAACTTTGTTATAGTCACTTCGGAGCCAAAATACCCATTTAAGGGCTCGATTTAGGCAAAACTAGTTATAAGCACTTAGTTTTTGCGCGAGGTGAGTTTATAAGTGTTGTTGGGGCTCAAAATGAGTCCCTACGAATAATTTTAATGTATTATATGTTCAAATACTGATTTTGGATCAAAACAACTTTTCTAGAGTTACTTCGGAGCAAAAATACCCATTTAAGGGCTCGATTTAGGCAAAACTAGTTATAAGGACTTAGTTTTTGCGCGAGGTGAGTTTTTAAGTGTTGTTGGATCTCAAAATGAGTCCCTAAGAGTTATTATAATATATTATATGAAATTATACATTTAGGACCTAAACAACTTCACTAGATTCACTGTGGAGCCAAAAACTCATCTAAAGGCTCGATTTAGGGAAAACTAGTTACAAAGACTTAGTTTATGCACGAAGTGACCTTATAAGGCTTGTTGGAGCTCCAAACGAGTCTCTAAGACTTGTTATAATATATTATATGTTCAAATACTGATTTGGGATCACAACAGCTTTGCTAGAGTCACTTCGGAGCCAAATAACCCGTTTAAAAGCTCGATTTACGCAAAACTAGTTTTAAGGACTTAGTTTTTCATCGAGGTGAGTTTTTAAGTGTTGTTGGAGCTCAAAATTAGTCCCTATAAATTATTTTAATGTATTATATGTTCAAATACTGATTTGGGATCAAAACAACTTTGCTAAACTCACTTCGAAGCAAAAATACCCATTTAAGGGCTCGATTTAGGCAAAACTAGTTATAAGGACTTAGTTTTTGCTCGAGGTGAGTTTTTAAGTGTTGTTGGATCTCAAAATGGGTCCCTAAGACTTATTATAATATATTATATTAAAATACACATTTAGGACCTAAAAAACTTTGTTAGATTCACTTCGGAGCCAAAAACCCATCTAAAGGCTCGATTTAGGGAAAACAAGTTACAAAGACTTAGTTTATGCACGAAGTGACCTTTTAAGGCTTGTTGGAGCTCCAAACGAGTCTCTAAGACTTGTTATAATATATTATATGTTCAAATACTGATTTGGGATCACAACAACTTTGCTAGAGTCACTTCGGAGCCAAAAAACCCGTTTAAAAGCTCGATTTACACAAAACTAGTTATAAGGACTTAGTTTTTCGTCGAGGTGAGTTTTTATGTGTTGTTGGATCTCAAAATGAGTCCCTACGTATTATTTTAATGTATTATATGTTCAAATACTGATTTGAGATCAAAACAACTTTGCTAGAGTCAGTTCGGAGCAAAAATACCCATTTAAGGGCTCGATTTAGGCAAAACTAGTTATAAGGACTTAAATTTTGCTCGTGGTGAGTTTTTAAGTGTTGTTGGATCTCAAAATGGGTCCCTAAGACTTATTATAATATATTATATTAAAATACTTCTTTAGGACCTAAAAAACTTTGTTAGATTCACTTCGGAGCCAAAGACCCATCTAAAGGCTCGATTTAGGGAAAACTAGTTACAAAGACTTAGTTTATGCACGAAGTGACCTTATAAGGCTTGTTGGAGCTCCAAACGAGTCTCTAAGACTTGTTATAATATATTATATGTTCAAATACTGATTTGGGATCACAACAACTTTGCTAGAGTCACTTCGGAGCCAAAAAACCTGTTTAAAAGCTCGATTTACACAAAACTAGTTATAAGGACTTAGTTTTTGGTCGAGGTGAGTTTTTATGTGTTGTTGGATCTCAAAATGAGTCCCTACGAATTATTTTAATGTATTATATGTTCAAATACTGATTTGGGATCAAAACAACTATTCTAGAGTTACTTCGGAGCCTTAATGCCCATTTAAGGGCTCGATTTAGGCAAAACTAGTTATAAGGACTTAATTTTTTCTCGAGGTGAGTTTTTAAGTGTTGTTGGATCTCAAAATGAGTCCCTAAGACTTATTATACTATATATTATTATAAAATACACATTTAGGACGTAAAAAACTTCGTTAGATTCACTTCGGAGCCAAAAACCCATCTAAAGGCTCGATTTAGAGAAAACTAGTTACAAAGACTTAGTTTATGCACGAAGTGACCTTATAAGGCTTCTTGGAGCTCCAAATGAGTCTCTAAGATTTGTTATAACATATTATATGATCAATTACTGATTTGGGATCACAACAACTTTGCTAGAGTCACTTCGGAGCCAAAAAAACCAGTTTAAAAGCTCGATTTATGCAAAAAAGTTATAAGGACATAGTTTTTGCGCGCAGTGCGTTTTTAAGTGTTGTTGGAGCTCAAAATGAGTCCCTACGAATTATTTTAATGTATTATATGGTCAAATACTGATTTGGGATTAAAACAACTTTTCAAGAGTTACTTCGGAGCAAAAATACCCATTTAAGGGCTCGATTTAGGCAAAACTAGTTATAAGGACTTAGTTTTTGCGCGAGGTGCGTTTTTAAGTGTTTTTGGAGCTCAAAAAGGGTCCCTGCGAATTATTTTAATGTATTATATGTTCAAATACTGATTTGGGATTAAAACAACTTTTCTAGAGTTACTTCGGAGCAAAAATACCCATTTAAGGGCTCGATTTAGGCAAAACTAGTTATAAGGACTTAGTTTTTGCGCGAGGTGAGTTTTTAAGTGTTGTCGGATCTCAAAATGAGTCCCTAAGACTTATTATAATATATTCTATTAAAATATACATTTAGGACCTAAACAACTTCACTAGATTCACTTCGGAGCCAAAAACCTATCTAAAGGCTCGATTTAGGAAAAACTAGTTACAAAGACTTAGTTTATGCACGAAGTGACCTTATAAGGCTTGTTGGAGCTCCAAACGAGTCTCTAAGACTTGTTATAATATATTATATCTTCAAATACAGATTTCGGATCACAACAACTTTGCTAGACTCACTTCGGAGCCAAAAAACCCGTTTAAAAGCTCGATTTACGCAAAACTAGTTATAAGGACTTAGTTTTTGGTCGAGGTGAGTTTTTAAGTGTTGTTGGATCTCAAAATGAGTGCCTACGAATTATTTTAATGTATTATATGTTCAAATACTGATTTGGGATCAAAACAACTTGGCTAGAGTCACTTCGGAGCAAAAATACCCATTTAAGGGCTCGATTTAGGCAAAACTATTTATAAGGACTGAGTTTTTGCTCGAGGTGAGTTTTTAAGTGTTGTTGGATCTCAAAATGAGTCCCTAAGACTTATTATACTATATATTATTATAAAATACACATTTAGGACCTAAAAAACTTCGTTAGATTCGCTTCGGAGCCAAAAACCCATCTAAAGGCTCGATATAGGGAAAACTAGTTACAAAGACTTAGTTTACACACGAAGTGACCTTATAAGGCTTGTTGGAGCTCCAAATGAGTCTCTAAGACTTGTTATAACATATTATGTGATCAATTACTGATTTGGGATCACAACAACTTTGCTAGAGTCACTTCGGAGCCAAAAAAACCTGTTTAAAAACTCGATTTATGCAAAATAGTTATAAGGACTTCGTTTTTGCGCGCGGTGCGTTTTTAAGTGTTGTTGGAGCTCAAAATGAGTCCCTACGAATAATTTTAATGTATTATATGGTCAAATACTGATTTGGGATCAAAACAACTTTGTTATAGTCACTTCGGATCCAAAATACCCATTTAAGAGGTCGATTTAGGCAAAACTAGTTATAAGGACTTAATTTTTGCACGAGGTGAGTTTATAAGTGTTGTTGGAGCTCAAAATGGGTCCCTACGAATAATTTTAATGTATTATATGTTCA
The DNA here is from genome assembly GCA_018132145.1 of Boehmeria nivea var. tenacissima. Lineage (NCBI taxonomy): Eukaryota > Viridiplantae > Streptophyta > Magnoliopsida > Rosales > Urticaceae > Boehmeria > Boehmeria nivea. The sequence goes on from CM030876.1 coordinate 1,089,858, forward strand.
AATACTGATTTGGGATTAAAACAACTTTTCTAGAGTTACTTCGGAGCAAAAATACCCATTTAAGGGCTCGAAACTAGTTATAAGGACTTAGTTTTTGCGCGAGGTGAGTTTTTAAGTGTTGTTGGATCTCAAAATGTGTCCCTAAGACTTATTATAATATATTATATTAAAATATATATTTAGGACCTAAACAACTTCACTAGATTCACTTCGGAGCCCAAAACCTATCTAAAGGCTCGATTTAGGGAAAACTAGTTACAAAGACTTAGTTTATGCACGAAGTGACCTTATAAGGCTTGTTGGAGCTTCAAATGAGTCTCTAAGACTTGTTATAATATATTATATGCTCAAATACTGATTTGGGATCACAACAACTTAGCTAGAGTCACTTCGGAGCCAAAAAAACCCGTTTAAAAGCTCGATTTACGCAAAACTAGTTATAAGGACTTAGTTTTGGTCGAGGTGAGTTTTTAAGTGTTGTTGGAGCTCAAAAAAAGTCCCTACGAAATATTTTAATGTATTATATATTTAAATACTGATTTAGGATCAAAACAACTTTGCTAGAGTCACTTCGGAGCAAAAATACCCATTTAAGGGCTCGATTTAGGCAAAACTAGTTTTAAGGACTGTGTTTTTGCTCGAGGTGAGTTTTTAAGTGTTGTTGGATCTCAAAATGAGTCCCTAAGACTTATTATACTATATATTATTATAAAATACACATTTAAGACCTATAAAACTTCGTTAGATTCACTTCGGAGCCAAAAACCCATCTAAAGGCTCGATTTAGGGAAAACTAGTTACAAAGACTTAGTTTATACACGAAGTGACCTTATAAGGCTTGTTGGAGCTCCAAATGAGTCTCTAAGACTTGTTATAACATATTATATGATCAATTACTGATTTGGGATCACAACAACTTTGCTAGAGTCACTTCGGAGACAAAAAAACCTGTTTAAAAACTCGATTTATGCAAAATAGTTATAAGGACTTAGTTTTTGCGCGCGGTGCGTTTTTAAGTGTTGTTGGAGCTCAAAATGAGTCCCTACGAATTATTTTAACGTATTATATGGTCAAATACTGATTTGGGATCAAAACAACTTTGCTAGAGTTACTTCGGAGCAAAAATCGCCATTTAAGGGCTCGATTTAGGCAAAACTAGTTATAAGGACTTAGTTTTTGCGCGAGGTGAGTTTTTAAGTGTTGTCGGATCTCAAAATGAGTCCCTAAGACTTATTATAATATATTATATTAAAATATACATTTAGGACCTAAACAACTTCACTAGATTGACTTCAGAGCCAAAAACCTATCTAAAGGCTCGATTTAGGGAAAACTAGTTACAAAGACTTAGTTTATGCACGAAGTGACCTTATAAGGCTTGTTGGAGCTCCAAACGAGTCTCTAAGACTTGTTATAATATATTATATGTTCAAATACTGATTTGGGATCACAACAACTTTGCCAGAGTCACTTCGGAGCCAAAAAACCCGTTTAAAAGCTCGATTTACGCAAAACTAGTTATAAGGACTTAGTTTTGGTCGAGGTGAGTTTTTAAGTGTTGTTGGAGCTCAAAATAAGTCCCTACGAAATATTTTAATGTATTATATATTTAAATACTGATTTAGGATCAAAACAACTTTGCTAGAGTCACTTCGGAGCAAAAATACCCATTTAAGAGCTCGATTTAGGAAAAACTAGTTATAAGGACTTAGTTTTTGCTCGAGGTGAGTTTTAAAGTGTTGTTGGATTTCAAAATGAGTCGCTACGAATTATTTTAATGTATTTAATGTTCAAATACTGATTTGGGATCAGAACAACTTTGCTAGAGTCACTTCGGAGCAAAAATACCCATTTAAGGGCTCGATTTAGGCAAAACTATTTATAAGGACTGAGTTTTTGCTCGAGGTGAGTTTTTAAGTGTTGTTGGATCTCAAAATGAGTCCCTAAGACTTATTATACTATATATTATTATAAAATACACATTTAGGACCTAAAAAACTTCGTTAGATTCACTTCGGAGCCAAAAACCCATCTAAAGGCTCGATTTAGGGAAAACTAGTTACAAAGACTTAGTTTATACACGAAGTGACCTTATAAGGCTTGTTGGAGCTCCAAATGAGTCTCTAAGACTTGTTATAACATATTATATGATCAATTACTGATTTGGGATCACAACAACTTTGGTAGAGTCACTTCGGAGCCAAAAAAACCTGTTTAAAAACTCGATTTATGCAAAATAGTTATAAGGACTTAGTTTTTGCGCGCGGTGCGTTTTTAAGTGTTGTTGGAGCTCAAAATGAGTCCCTACGAATTATTTTAATGTATTATATGGTCAAATACTTATTTGGGATCAAAACAACTTTGTTATAGTCACTTCGGAGCCAAAATACCCATTTAAGAGGTCGATTTAGGCAAAACTAGTTATAAAGACTTAGTTTTTGCGCGAGGTGAGTTTTTAAGTGTTGTCGAATCTCAAAATGAGTCCCTAAGACTTATTATAATATATTATATTAAAATATACATTTAGGACCTAAACAACTTCACTAGATTCACTTCAGAGCCAAAAACCTATCTAAAGGCTCGATTTAGGGAAAACTAGTTACAAAGACTTAGTTTATTCACGAAGTGACCTTATAAGGCTTGTTGGAGCTCCAAACGAGTCTCTAAGACTTGTTATAATATATTATATGTTCAAATACTGATTTGGGATCACAACAACTTTGCTAGAGTCACTTCGGAGCCAAAAAACCCGTTTAAAAGCTCGATTTACGCAAAACTAGTTATAAGGACTTAGTTTTGGTCGAGGTGAGTTTTTAAGTGTTGTTGGAGCTCAAAATAAGTCCCTACGAAATATTTTAATGTATTATATATTTAAATACCGATTTAGGATCAAAACAACTTTGCTAGAGTCACTTCGGAGCAAAAATACCCATTTAAGGGCTCGATTTAGGCAAAACTAGTTTTAAGGACTGAGTTTTTGCTCGAGGTGAGTTTTTAAGTGTTGTTGGATCTCAAAATGAGTCCCTAAGACTTATTATACTATATATTATTATAAAATACACATTTAAGACCTAAAAAACTTCGTTAGATTCACTTCGGAGCCAAAAACCCATCTAAAGGCTCGATTTAGGGAAAACTAGTTACAAAGACTTAGTTTATACACGAAGTGACCTTATAAGGCTTGTTGGAGCTCCAAATGAGTCTCTAAGACTTGTTATAACATATTATATGATCAATTACTGATTTGGGATCACAACAACTTTGCTAGAGTCACTTCGGAGCCAAAAAAACCTGTTTAAAAACTCGATTTATGCAAAATAGTTATAAGGACTTAGTTTTTGCGCGCGGTGCGTTTTTAAGTGTTGTTGGAGCTCAAAATGAGTCCCTACGAATTATTTTAACGTATTATATGGTCAAATACTGATTTGGGATCAAAACAACTTTGCTAGAGTTACTTCGGAGCAAAAATCGCCATTTAAGGGCTCGATTTAGGCAAAACTAGTTATAAGGACTTAGTTTTTGCGCGAGGTGAGTTTTTAAGTGTTGTCGGATCTCAAAATGAGTCCCTAAGACTTATTATAATATATTATATTAAAATATACATTTAGGACCTAAACAACTTCACTAGATTCACTTCAGAGCCAAAAACCTATCTAAAGGCTCGATTTAGGGAAAACTAGTTACAAAGACTTAGTTTATGCACGAAGTGACCTTATAAGGCTTGTTGGAGCTCCAAACGAGTCTCTAAGACTTGTTATAATATATTATATGTTCAAATACTGATTTGGGATCACAACAACTTTGCTAGAGTCACTTCGGAGCCAAAAAACCCGTTTAAAAGCTCGATTTACGCAAAACTAGTTATAAGGACTTAGTTTTTGGTCGAGGTGAGTTTTTAAGTGTTGTTGGATTTCAAAATGAGTCGCTACGAATTATTTTAATGTATTTAATGTTCAAATACTGATTTGGGATCAGAACAACTTTGCTAGAGTCACTTCGGAGCAAAAATACCCATTTAAGGGCTCGATTTAGGCAAAACTATTTATAAGGACTGAGTTTTTGCTCGAGGTGAGTTTTTAAGTGTTGTTGGATCTCAAAATGAGTCCCTAAGACTTATTATACTATATATTATTGTAAAATACACATTTAGGACCTAAAAAACTTCGTTAGATTCACTTCGGAGCCAAAAACCCATCTAAAGGCTCGATTTAGGGAAAACTAGTTACAAAGACTTAGTTTATACACGAAGTGACCTTATAAGGCTTGTTGGAGCTCCAAATGAGTCTCTAAGACTTGTTATAACATATTATATGATCAATTACTGATTTGGGATCACAACAACTTTGGTAGAGTCACTTCGGAGCCAAAAAAACCTGTTTAAAAACTCGATTTATGCAAAATAGTTATAAGGACTTAGTTTTTGCGCGCGGTGCGTTTTTAAGTGTTGTTGGAGCTCAAAATGAGTCCCTACGAATTATTTTAATGTATTATATGGTCAAATACTTATTTGGGATCAAAACAACTTTGTTATAGTCACTTCGGAGCCAAAATACCCATTTAAGAGGTCGATTTAGGCAAAACTAGTTATAAGGACTTAGTTTTTGCGCGAGGTGAGTTTTTAAGTGTTGTCGGATCTCAAAATGAGTCCCTAAGACTTATTATAATATATTATATTAAAATATACATTTAGGACCTAAACAACTTCACTAGATTCACTTCAGAGCCAAAAACCTATCTAAAGGCTCGATTTAGGGAAAACTAGTTACAAAGACTTAGTTTATGCACGAAGTGACCTTATAAGGCTTGTTGGAGCTCCAAACGAGTCTCTAAGACTTGTTATAATATATTATATGTTCAAATACTGATTTGGGATCACAACAACTTTGCTAGAGTCACTTCGGAGCCAAAAAACCCGTTTAAAAGCTCGATTTACGCAAAACTAGTTATAAGGACTTAGTTTTTGGTCGAGGTGAGTTTTTAAGTGTTGTTGGAACTCAAAATGAGTCCCTACGAATTATTTTAATTTATTATATGTTCAAATACTGATTTGGGATCAAAACAACTTTGCTAGAGTCACTTCGGAGCAAAAATACCCATTTAAGGGCTCAATTTAGGCAAAACTATTTATAAGGACTGAGTTTTTGCTCGAGGTGAGTTTTTAAGTGTTGTTGGATCTCAAAATGAGTTCCTAAGACTTATTATACTATATATTATTACAAAATACACATTTAAGACCTAAAAAACTTCGTTAGATTCACTTCGGAGCCAAAAACCCATCTAAAGGCTCGATTTAGGGAAAACTAGTTACAAAGAATTAGTTTATACACGAAGTGACCTTATAAGGCTTGTTGGAGCTCCAAATGAGTCTCTAAGACTAGTTATAACATATTATATGATCAATTACTGATTTGGGATCACAACAACTTTGGTAGAGTCACTTCGGAGCCAAAAAAACCTGTTTAAAAACTCGATTTATGCAAAATAGTTATAAGGACTTAGTTTTTGCGCGCGGTGCGTTTTTAAGTGTTGTTGGAGCTCAAAATGAGTCCCTACGAATTATTTTAATGTATTATATGGTCAAATACTTATTTGGGATCAAAACAACTTTGTTATAGTCACTTTGGAGCCAAAATACCCATTTAAGAGGTCGATTTAGGCAAAACTAGTTATAAGGACTTAGTTTTTGCGCGAGGTGAGTTTTTAAGTGTTGTCGGATCTCAAAATGAGTCCCTAAGACTTATTATAATATATTATATTAAAATATACATTTAGGACCTAAACAACTTCACTAGATTCACTTCAGAGCCAAAAACCTATCTAAAGGCTCGATTTAGGGAAAACTAGTTACAAAGACTTAGTTTATGCACGAAGTGACCTTATAAGGCTTGTTGGAGCTCCAAACGAGTCTCTAAGACTTGTTATAATATATTATATGTTCAAATACTGATTTGGGATCACAACAACTTTGCTATAGTCACTTCGGAGCCAAAAAACCCGTTTAAAAGCTCGATTTACGCAAAACTAGTTATAAGGACTTAGTTTTTGGTCGAGGTGAGTTTTTAAGTGTTATTGGATCTCAAAATGAGTCCCTACGAATTATTTTAATGTATTATATGTTCAAATACTGATTTGGGATCAAAACAACTTTGCTAGAGTCACTTCGGAGCAAAAATACCCATTTAAGGGCTCAATTTAGGCAAAACTATTTATAAGGACTGAGTTTTTGCTCGAGGTGAGTTTTTAAGTGTTGTTGGATCTCAAAATGAGTCCCTAAGACTTATTATACTATATATTATTATAAAATACACATTTAAGACCTAAAAAACTTCGTTAGATTCACTTCGGAGCCAAAAACCCATCTAAAGGCTCGATTTAGGGAAAACTAGTTACAAAGAATTAGTTTATACACGAAGTGACCTTATAAGGCTTGTTGGAGCTCCAAATGAGTCTCTAAGACTAGTTATAACATATTATATGATCAATTACTGATTTGGGATCACAACAACTTTGCTAGAGTCACTTCGGAGCCAAAAAAACCTGTTTAAAAACTCGATTTATGCAAAATAGTTATAAGGACTTAGTTATTGCGCGCGGTGCATTTTTAAGTGTTGTTGGAGCTCAAAATGAGTCCCTACGAATTATTTTAACATATTATATGGTCAAATACTGATTTGGGATCAAAACAACTTTGCTAGAGTTACTTCGGAGCAAAAATCGCCATTTAAGGGCTCGATTTAGGCAAAACTAGTTATAAGGACTTAGTTTTTGCGCGAGGTGAGTTTTTAAGTGTTGTTGAATCTCAAAATGAGTCCCTAAGACTTATTATAATATATTATATTAAAATATACATTTAGGACCTAAACAACTTCACTAGATTCACTTCGGAGCCAAAAACCTATCTAAAGGCTCGATTTAGGGAAAACTAGTTACAAAGACTTAGTTTATGAACGAAGTGACCTTATAAGGCTTGTTGGAGCTCCAAACGAGTCTCTAAGACTTGTTATAATATATTATATGTTCAAATACTGATTTGGGATCACAACAACCTTACTAGAGTCACTTCGGAGCCAAAAAATCCGTATAAAAGCTCGATTTACGCAAAACTAGTTATAAGGACTTAGTTTTTGGTCGAGGTGAGTTTTTAAGTGTTGTTGGATTTCAAAATGAGTCGCTACGAATTATTTTAATGTATTATATGTTCAAATACTGATTTGGGATCAAAACAACTTTGCTAGAGCCACTTCGGAGCAAAAATACCCATTTAAGGGCTCGATTTAGGCAAAACTATTTATAAGGACTGAGTTTTTGCTCGAGGTGAGGTTTTAAGTGTTGTTGGATCTCAAAATGAGTCCCTAAGACTTATTATACTATATATTATTATAAAATACACATTTAGGACCTAAAAAACTTCGTTAGATTCACTTCGGAGCCAAAAACCCATCTAAAGGCTCGATTTAGGGAAAACTAGTTACAAAGACTTAGTTTATACACGAAGTGACCTTATAAGGCTTGTTGGAGCTCCAAATGAGTCTCTAAGACTTGTTATAAAATATTATATGATCAATTACTAATTTGGGTTCACAACAACTTTGGTAGAGTCACTTCGGAGCCAAAAAAACCTGTTTAAAAACTCGATTTATGCAAAATAGTTATAAGGACTTAGTTTTTGCGCGCGGTGCGTTTTTAAGTGTTGTTGGAGCTCAAAATGAGACCCTACGAATTATTTTAATGTATTATATGGTCAAATACTTATTTGGGATCAAAACAACTTTGTTATAGTCACTTCGGAGCCAAAATACCCATTTAAGAGGTCGATTTAGGCAAAACTAGTTATAAGGACTTAGTTTTTGCGCGAGGTGAGTTTTTAAGTGTTGTCGGATCTCAAAATGAGTCCCTAAGACTTATTATAATATATTATATTAAAATATACATTTAGGACCTAAACAACTTCACTAGATTCACTTCAGAGCCAAAAACCTATCTAAAGGCTCGATTTAGGGAAAACTAGTTACAAAGACTTAGTTTATGCACGAAGTGACCTTATAAGGCTTGTTGGAGCTCCAAACGAGTCTCTAAGACTTGTTATAATATATTATATGTTCAAATACTGATTTGGGATCACAACAACTTTGCTATAGTCACTTCGGAGCCAAAAAACCCGTTTAAAAGCTCGATTTACGCAAAACTAGTTATAAGGACTTAGTTTTTGGTCGAGGTAAGTTTTTAAGTGTTGTTGGATCTCAAAATGAGTCCCTACGAATTATTTTAATGTATTATATGTTCAAATACTGATTTGGGATCAAAACAACTTTGCTAGAGTCACTTCGGAGCAAAAATACCCATTTAAGGGCTCAATTTAGGCAAAACTATTTATAAGGACTGAGTTTTTGCTCGAGGTGAGTTTTTAAGTGTTGTTGGATCTCAAAATGAGTCCCTAAGACTTATTATACTATATATTATTATAAAATACACATTTAAGACCTAAAAAACTTCGTTAGATTCACTTCGGAGCCAAAAACCCATCTAAAGGCTCGATTTAGGGAAAACTAGTTACAAAGAATTAGTTTATACACGAAGTGACCTTATAAGGCTTGTTGGAGCTCCAAATGAGTCTCTAAGACTAGTTATAACATATTATATGATCAATTACTGATTTGGGATCACAACAACTTTGCTAGAGTCACTTCGGAGCCAAAAAAACCTGTTTAAAAACTCGATTTATGCAAAATAGTTATAAGGACTTAGTTATTGCGCGCGGTGCATTTTTAAGTGTTGTTGGAGCTCAAAATGAGTCCCTACGAATTATTTTAACATATTATATGGTCAAATACTGATTTGGGATCAAAACAACTTTGCTAGAGTTACTTCGGAGCAAAAATCGCCATTTAAGGGCTCGATTTAGGCAAAACTAGTTATAAGGACTTAGTTTTTGCGCGAGGTGAGTTTTTAAGTGTTGTTGAATCTCAAAATGAGTCCCTAAGACTTATTATAATATATTATATTAAAATATACATTTAGGACCTAAACAACTTCACTAGATTCACTTCGGAGCCAAAAACCTATCTAAAGGCTCGATTTAGGGAAAACTAGTTACAAAGACTTAGTTTATGAACGAAGTGACCTTATAAGGCTTGTTGGAGCTCCAAACGAGTCTCTAAGACTTGTTATAATATATTATATGTTCAAATACTGATTTGGGATCACAACAACCTTACTAGAGTCACTTCGGAGCCAAAAAATCCGTATAAAAGCTCGATTTACGCAAAACTAGTTATAAGGACTTAGTTTTTGGTCGAGGTGAGTTTTTAAGTGTTGTTGGATTTCAAAATGAGTCGCTACGAATTATTTTAATGTATTATATGTTCAAATACTGATTTGGGATCAAAACAACTTTGCTAGAGCCACTTCGGAGCAAAAATACCCATTTAAGGGCTCGATTTAGGCAAAACTATTTATAAGGACTGAGTTTTTGCTCGAGGTGAGGTTTTAAGTGTTGTTGGATCTCAAAATGAGTCCCTAAGACTTATTATACTATATATTATTATAAAATACACATTTAGGACCTAAAAAACTTCGTTAGATTCACTTCGGAGCCAAAAACCCATCTAAAGGCTCGATTTAGGGAAAACTAGTTACAAAGACTTAGTTTATACACGAAGTGACCTTATAAGGCTTGTTGGAGCTCCAAATGAGTCTCTAAGACTTGTTATAAAATATTATATGATCAATTACTAATTTGGGTTCACAACAACTTTGGTAGAGTCACTTCGGAGCCAAAAAAACCTGTTTAAAAACTCGATTTATGCAAAATAGTTATAAGGACTTAGTTTTTGCGCGCGGTGCGTTTTTAAGTGTTGTTGGAGCTCAAAATGAGACCCTACGAATTATTTTAATGTATTATATGGTCAAATACTTATTTGGGATCAAAACAACTTTGTTATAGTCACTTCGGAGCCAAAATACCCATTTAAGAGGTCGATTTAGGCAAAACTAGTTATAAGGACTTAGTTTTTGCGCGAGGTGAGTTTTTAAATGTTGTCGGATCTCAAAATGAGTCCCTAAGACTTATTATAATATATTATATTAAAATATACATTTAGGACCTAAACAACTTCACTAGATTCACTTCGGAGCTAAAAACCTATCTAAAGGCTCGATTTAGGGAAAACTAGTTACAAAGACTTAGTTTATGCACGAAGTGACCTTATAAGGCTTGTTGGAGCTCCAAACGAGTCTCTAAGACTTGTTATAATATATTATATGCTCTAATACTGATTTGGGATCACAACAACTTACCTAGAGTCACTTCGGAGCCAAAAAACCCGTTTAAAAGCTCGATTTACGCAAAACTAGTTATAAGAACTTAGTTTTTGGTCGAGGTGAGTTTTTAAGTGTTGTTGGAGCTCAAAATAAGTCCCTACGAATTATTTTAATGTATTATATGTTTAAATACTGATTTGGGATCAAAACAACTTTCCTAGAGTCACTTCGGAGCAAAAATACTCATTTAAGGGCTCGATTTAGGCAAAACTAGTTTTAAGGACTTAGTTTTTGCTCGAGGTGAGTTTTTAAGTGTTGTTGGATCTCAAAATGAGTCCCTAAGACTTATTATACTATATATTATTATAAAATACACATTTAGGACCTAAAAAACTTCGTTAGATTCACTTCGGAGCCAAAAACCCATCTAAAGGCTCGATTTAGGGAAAACTAGTTACAAAGACTTAGTTTATGCACGAAGTGACCTTATAAGGCTTGTTGGAGCTCCAAATGAGTCTCTAAGACTTGTTATAACATATTATATGATCAATTACTGATTTGGGATCGCAATAACTTTGCTAGAGTCACTTCGGAGCCAAAAAAACCCGTTTAAAAGCTCGATTTATGCAAAATAGTTATAAGGACTTAGTTTCTGCGCGCGGTGCGTTTTTAAGTGTTGTTGGAGCTTAAAATGAGTCCCTATGAATTATTTTAATGTATTATATGGTCAAATACTAATTTGGGATCAAAACAACTTTGTTATAGTCACTTCGGAGCCAAAATACCCATTTAAGAGGTCGATTTAGGCAAAACTAGTTATAAGGACTTAGTTTTTGCGCGAGGTGAGTTTATAAGTATTTTCGGAGCTCAAAATGAGTCCCTACAAATAATTTTAATGTATTATATGTTCAAATACTGATTTAGGATCAAAATAACTTTTCTAGAGTTACTTCGGAGCAAAAATACCCATTTAAGGGCTCGATTTAGGCAAAACTAGTTATAAGGACTTAGTTTTTGCGCGAGGTGAGTTTTTTTAGTGTTGTTGGATCTCAAAATGAGTCCCTAAGACTTATTATAATATATTATATTAAAATATACATTTAGGACCTAAACAACTTCACTAGATTCACTTCGGAGCCAAAAACTCAACTAAAGGCTCGATTTAGGGAAAACTAGTTACAAAGATTTAGTTTATGCACGAAGTGACCTTATAAGGCTTGTTGGAGCTCCAAACGAGTCTCTAAGACTTGTTATAATATATTATATGTTCAAATACTGATTAGGGATCACAACAACTTTCCTAGAGTCACTTCGGAGCAAGAAAAACCAGTTTAAAAGCTCGATTTACGCAAAATAGTTATAAGCACTTAGTTTTTGCACGAGGTGCATTTTTAAGTGTTGTTGGAGCTCAAAATGAGTTCCTACGAATTATTATAATGTATTATATGGTCAAATACTGATTTGGGATCAAAACAACTTTGTTATAGTCACTTCAGAGCCAAAATACCCATTTAAGGGCTCGATTTAGGAAAAACTAGTTATAAGGACTTAGTTTTTGCGCGAGGTGAGTTTATAAGTGTTGTTGGAGCTCAAAATGAGTCCCTAAGAATAATTTTATTGTATTATATGTTCAAATGCTGATTTGGGATCAAAAAAACTTTTCCAGAGTTACTTCGGAGCAAAAATACCCATTTAAGGGCTCGATTTAGGCAAAACTAGTTATAAGGACTTAGTTTTTACACGAGGTGAGTTTTTAAGTGTTGTAGGATCTTAAAATGAGTCCCTAAGACTTATTATAATATATTATATTAAAATATACATTTCGGACCTAAACAACTTCACTAGATTCACTTCGGAGCCCAAAATCCATCTAAAGGCTCGATTTAGGGAAAACTAGTTACAAAGACTTAGTTTATGCACGAAGTGACCTTATAAGACTTGTTGGAGCTCCAAACGAGTCTCTAAGACTTGTTACAATATATTATATGTTCAAATACTGATTTGAGATCACAACAAATTTGCTAGAGTCACTGTAGCCAAAAAACCCGTTTAAAAGCTCGATTTACGCAAAACTAGTTATAAGGACTTAGTTTTTGCTCGAGGTGAGTTTTTAAGTGTTGTTGGAGCTCAAAATGAGTCCCTACGAATTATTTTAATGTATTATATGTTCAAATACTGATTTGGGATCAAAACAACTTTGTTATAGTCACTTCGGAGCCAAAATACCCATTTAAGGGCTCGATTTAGGCAAAACTAGTTATAAGGACTTAGTTTTTGCGCGAGGTGAGTTTATAAGTGTTGTTGGAGCTCAAAATGAGTCTCTACGAATAATTTTAATGTATTATATCTTTAAATGCTGATTTGGGATCAAAACAACTTTTCTAGAGTTACTTCGGAGCAAAAATACCCATTTAAGGGCTCGATTTAGGCAAAACTAGTTATAAGGACTTAGTTTTTGTGCGAGGTGAGTTTTTAAGTGTTGTGGGATCTCAAAATGAGTCCCTAAGACTTATTATAATATATTATATTAAAATATACATTTAAGACCTAAACAACTTCACTAGATTCACTTCGGAGCCAAAAACCCATCTAAAGGCTCGATTTAGGGAAAACTAGTTACAAAGACTTAGTTTATGCACGAAGTGACCTTATATGGCTTGTTGGAGCTCCAAACGAGCCTCTAAGACTTGTTATAAGGACTTAGTTTTTGCGCGAGGTGCATTTTTAAGTGTTGTTAGAGCTCAAAATGAGTTCCTACGAATTATTTTAATGTATTATATGGTCAAATACTAATTTGGGATCAACACAACTTTGTTATAGTCACTTCGGAGCCAAAATACTCATTTAAGGGCTCGATTTAGGCAAAACTAGGTATAAGGACATAGTTTTTGCGCGAGGTGAGTTTATAAGTGTTCTTGGAGCCCAAAATGAGTCCCTACGAATTATTTTAATGTATTATTGTTGGAATGTTGCCCTAGAAAGTAGGTTTTTGTAATATTATTTTGTAATATTATTTGCTGATTAATAAAATAAGTAGACATTTTTATTATTTTGTTTGGAATATCATTTTACACAAATATTCATTAATATCCATAATGTGTTATGAAACTAAATTTTGATATTTATAAGTGTCTTATGAAATATCGAATTATTTAGTTAACATATTTAAATCATTGGTCGGTGATTGATCAAGATTGGATAGCTTGATCCGAAATCACATACGTGGAACACTGTTAGTGTAGTGACACTCAGTGGGAGCGTTCTGTATAGTTAGACTATACACGACTCGGACCGACTAGTCACGAAGTATCGTTTAAGAACCGTTACTATACTCGTGACAAAGTCCAAAGATGGTCATATGAGAATTGATCTCAATCCTGAGTGGCCACAGACTCCTTGGTTACGTTTACGGGTTCTTTGATTTGTTCGTTAAGTGCCATTATCGCAATGGAAACGAATACTTGCATTTTGGGAACTCGGAACGGGATCTTTGGGGAATGGGGTATTCACAGACATGGAATCCAGCTTCCAATCATAACGGGAGTTAATATTGGCTCCCTTAAAGTGTCGTTTCTGGAACTGAACGATTGCGTGCACATTTACGATAGTAAATGAATCGTCACTAGTGAAACGATGGTAGTTAAGGAACAAGAAACGACCGAAGGGGTATAACGGTAATTTCACCCACTCGGGACGTGAACCAATCTGGAGGGTCGAATCTCATGTAATGACTATATCAGTGGACTACTCATCGAGTAAATTATTCCGATAATTTCGAGAGTGCAATTTCGGGTTTTTAGTGGAATAACCTCGGGATTAATAAATTGGAATTTTGACTAAAGAGTTTTAGTCAATTTTCTAAATTTATTGGAGCTCGAAATATTGGGTCCATGGTCCCCGGACCGGCTCCGTAAAAATCAACATAGAAAGCTTGTTATATAATTAATGTTGATTAATTATATGGTCTCACTATCATAAATTAATTCAAATTATTTATTTAAGTGTTAAATAAATAATGGTATGAATTAATTCTAATTATTTTGGTTGGAAATAATTTTTCTTCCAATTTAAAGCAATGGGTGAATTTTAAAGACAAGAAATAAAAGAGTTTTAATTTTTGTCTTAATTGTTTAAGAGTTAAACAATTTAAACGTGGATTATTCAGAGTTGGAAAAAGTCTTCCTCAGACTTTTTCCTATCTGAAAATGGCGCCATTATTAGGGATTATTATCCCTTGATTTAATTAATTGGTTAATTAAATTAATATTTTAAATATAAGATAATTATGAGATAATTATTTTAATTTAAAATTTAAATTAAAGATAATCCTGGGTGGTTATCAGAGGACTTTTTCTCAGAGAAAAAGTCCTCACTTGGGCGCCAACTTTGGGGGAGAAAGAGGCTGGATTTTAGGCCTCTTCTCTCTCCTAATAACCTAAAATAAATAGCCTCTGAATAATTTTTCACGTAAGATTTTTTCAGAGAGTGAAAACCCTAGCTTCACAAAAGTTTTCTCCAGAGAGAAAAACAAGAAGAAAATTCGCCCACCCTCCAAAAAGAAAAGAAAAATATTGTTTCTTTGCTTGTTCTTGTGAGATTAAGATTAAAGAGCCCACTCTCTTGTTCTTGTGTTGATTTGGAGAACGGTTCGGAAGGCTGTGGTTTCGATCTTCTCAACTCCTATAAGCCAATTCCAAATCAAGGACCTTGGAAGGGTTTGAATTGCTTGGACAATTTGGTGGAGTCGTTTATAGACCGATTCGTCTAGGTATATTTCGATTTCCTATTCTATCTAATCTGTTTTAGTTTATGTGATAAATAAAATCAGATTGTTTAATTTTCGTTGAACATGAAATCTGTTTGTCTATGCTGATTTGCGATTTTAATATGATATTCTGTTTTGAATACGGTATTCAATTTACGATATGATATTATATTCGCAATATGACAGTGCGTTCTTATAACAATATGATTGGTTAGAATCGCATAAAAATTTTTGAAATTCACGCTTACGCCCTAGCATAGACCTGTCCCTTCAATTGGTATCAGAGCCTAGGTTACAATTTCATGTTTAATGAATTTGCTTTGAATATGATTCGTTTCTTGCATATTGAATAGCACAATAATTGTATAACATGATTTGTTGTGTATATAATTATGTATGTTCATGTGATGGATGTGTTGGAATTGGTCGTTAAGTATATGGTCCTTTTGGTTTAGAATTATTGTTCGCCCTTAATTTGGGTTAGGATTTTTGTAATTTATGTTTACTGTAAATTTCAAATGTTCTGTAAAATTTTGTAACCCGACGAAGAACGACGAACAACGAAGATGACGGCACGGCGGCTAGAAGGCGGGGGACGAAAACCCTAGGGTTTGACCCTAGGGTAGCCGGCCTCCTTAGGTGGCGCAAACCCTAGGGTTGGACCCTAGGGTGGCCGGCCACAATAGGCCCAAAACCTAGGGTTTGTGAAACCCTAGGTGACCCGGCCCAATTGTGGTAAAGCCCAAAATTGTTTTGGGCTAGGTCCAATAATTAAAAGTGTTTTAATTGAAGCCCAAGCCCATCAAAGAAGGACCCAAAAGGAAACAAGGACAAGAAGCCCAATTAGATTAGGGTTTTGTTTTGTTTTTTATTTTTGGTTATTTATTTTCTAAAATCAAAGGGACCCGATCAATTCCATATTTTTATTTAATTTTATTATATGTCATGAACATTATAACATGTCATATAGCATAGGAAGTGCCATTCAATACATGCCGCATTCATTCATTATTCATATTTAAATTATGATATTAATTTTATAATATGATTAATGATGGTTGGCTAATGTTTAAAAAGAGTTTTTAAAATTGATTATCCAACATGATTGCGGGCCTTATTCAATCAAAATTATCTAATTGGATTAGGATAGTTTTAATGAATAAGTTGAACGGATCGGAAAGGCTTTGTCACAAAGACCAATAAGCGGTCTAAGGTTCGAAGGGTCTTAGGCGGGCCTCGTGCCCCTCCTTCTTTCCTGGGAGTTCTTTTCGTGAAGGGAGACTCTAAGTCAATCTATATAGTTCTAATTAAGTTAATTAAACATGAGATGATTAATTACAAGATTAGAATTTCACGAAAAGAATAAATCTAAGCATATTTAAAAAGGGTTTTAAATGGGTAACTTAGAACCACTTAAATTCAAGTTTAGGTTGTTAATGAGATTAGTGAACCTAAAATGAATTTAACCTAGTTATTCAAACTAGGAGTAATAAAATGCTATTTGAATAGTGAGTCCTAAGGTCTCCATCGTTAGTCTAGCACCGTGAGGGTTAAGAGGGGCCTAGCGACGCTTTGATCGTCCGCCTACGGAAGGTGTTCTCTTGGCCTAATAACAAGGCTGGGCTTCTAACGATAGACTTGTTGGGTGTATTTCAAGTGTGACCTACCCTACGGCCGCACATTTGAGTTAAGCCAAATGAGTTGAAACGATGGGTCGATTCACAAAACGATCAAATGTTGAGTCGTTTGACCAAACCCAATTCGGCTTTTAGTAAACGTGGAAATAAGAGTTATTTCGGACACATCTATTAATCGAGATAGTCTCGGTTTGGTTAAGTGGATAAAGTGACCTACCCTACGGCGGCACTTTATTCATGGTCAATCGAATTGTCGAGGGAATTTTAAACAAAGGGTTTTTCCAAAGTATTTTTTTCCGCTGCATTCATGCATTCACGTTTAATTTTCCGAAAAATACAATGAATGTTTAATTTTCCAAAGCAAATTTTAATTATGTCTTTATTTTATTTTATCAGCAAATATGTCAATGGGAAACCCAATCACTGCACTCCTCTCTCGCGATGTGCTCACGGGTGACAACTTCCAGAAATAGAAGTCTAACCTTAACATCGTGCTGGTCTCAGAAAGTATAAGGTTTGTGCTTACTGAGAATCGTCCACCCGTTCCAACCGCGAACTGTTCGCGGGCGGCGAAAGAAAATTTCGACCGCTGGGTTACCTCTAACAATAAGGCCGTTGGCTATATGTTAGCAAGCATGTCTGATGCGTTGCGAACCAAGTTAGAGGGCAAGGAGACTGCTGTGGAGATCCTAGATACCTTACAGGAAATGTTTGGCAAACAAAGCGAGCAGGCTCGCATTCATTTAACCCACAAATACTCAAGTGCGAAAATGCGCGCTGGGACTTCGGTGAGGGATCATGTCATGCTGATGACTAATTACTTCACCGAAGCGGAGCTCCACGGGGCTCAGATTGACGAAGTAACGCAAGTGGGGATTATTCTGAATTCCTTGTCTGCGGACTTCATTCAGTTTACTTCTAATTATATTATGAATAAACTGGACTATGGTCTCTCCCAGCTCCTCAACGAGCTACAGACCTTTGAGTCAATCTCGAGGCCGGGTAAGATGAAGGGATCGACAAATGTTGCCGATCGGGCTTCTTCTTCCAAGGCCAAACCTCCTAAGAGGAAGGCACCTGCACCGTCTGGGCCAGGACAAGCCAGCTCATCCAAGGGGAAGGGTCCCGCGAAGGAAGAGAAGAACAAAAGGAATAAGAGCGCCGAAAACCCAAAGCCCGCGAAGGCTAATGAGCGCCCGAAAGCCCAAGCTCCTGCAAAGGGAAGTTGTTTCCATTGCAAAGAACAGGGTCACTGGAAGAGGAACTGTCCTCTTTATCTTTCAGAGCTAGAAGCAAAGAAGAAGAATGGTAGTGTACCAATCTCAAACTTGCATGTATTAGAAGCAAATTATGCCGAGGATTCTTCCTCGACCTGGATAGTTGATTCAGGAGCGACTAATCATGTTTGTTCGTCTTTGCAGGTGCTTAGCTCATGGAAGGAGCTTGAAGACGGGGAACTCACGCTTACGGTCGGAAATGGAGAGTCCGTCTCAGCCAAAGCAGTGGGAGAAGCTCGTCTTGCCTTCGGAAAGAATTTTATTTTAATAAAATCAGTTTATTACATTCCTTGTTTCAGACGAAATTTGATTTCTGTTTCTGAATTATGCAGACAATTATTTACCATTTCATTCAATAATAATGAGATTATTATTTCTCGTAATGGTTTGGAATTATGTCGTGCTTGTTTGGAATGTGGGTTGTATGTTTTGAGGCCTTATGAATCTTATTCTTTTAACACTGAAATGTTTAGAGTAGCCAATCCAATTTCTAACAAGAAACAAAAAGTATCTAATGATGATCAAACATATCTATGGCATCTTAGACTTGGACATATAAGTCTAGATAGGATAAACAGGTTAACAAAGGATGGTCCTTTGAGAGAACTAAGAGTTGGTTCTCTACCCGTCTGTGAATCCTGCCTAGAGGGCAAAATGACCAGGAGACCCTTCTCGGGTAAAGGGGAAAGAGCCAAAGAACCTTTGGAGATCTTTCATTCAGACGTGTGCGGACCTTAGAATGTTCAAGCAATAGGTGGCTATGAGTATTTCGTCAGTTTCATTGATGATTTCTCTAGATATGCATATATCTACCTTATGCAACGGAAATCAGAAACTTTTGAGAAGTTTAAGGAATTTCGTACAGAAGCTGAAAAGCAATTAAGTAAGTCATTAAAGACCTTCCGATCGGATCGGGGAGGTGAATACTTAGATACTGAATTTACTGACCATCTCATTGAGAATGGGATAGTGTCACAATTATCGACTCTTGGTGATCCACAACTCAATGGAGTTGCTGAAAGAAGGAATCGAACCTTGTTGGACATGGTTAGATCCATGATAAGCTATTCTTCACTGCCAGTATCGTTCTGGGGCTATGCAATAAGGACGGCGGTCGATATTTTGAATGTCCTGCCATCCAAGTCTGTTCCTAAGACTCCCCTGGAGTTGTGGAATGGTCGCAAACCTAGTTTGCGCCATTATCGCATATGGGGATGCCCAGCACACGTACTAAAGAAAAAGACGGGCAAATTAGAATCCAGAACAAAAGTGTCTCTGTTTTTTGGATATCCTAAAGGGACGAGAGGAGGAATATTCTATAGTCCAAAAGAAAAGAAAGTGTCGATGTCGACGTACGCTACTTTTCTTGAGAACGATTATATGAATAACTTTAAACCTCGAAGCAAAGTAGTGCTTGAGGAAATGTTAGGGACCACTTTTACTCCTCGACCAATAAGAGTTGTTGGATTAGGAGGTGAAGAAGCAGGATCTTCTTCGTCTTAACCAACAAGGGTTGTTGAATTGAGAGAAGAAGGAGATACCACAGTTCCAAGTCAGGAACCCTCGGAACTTAGATGTAGTGGGAGGGAAATACGATTACCCGTTCGCTACCGAAGGGAAAACGAGGCAAACATTGTTGTATCTGATACGAGCGATGATGACCCTATCTCTTTCAAAGAGGCAATGGTCAATCCTGACAAGGAGAAATGGCAAGAAGCCATGAACCAAGAGATGGAATCGATGTATTCTAACTCCGTCTGGGAACTTGTAGACCCACCTGAAGATGTCAGGCCCATTGGATGCAAATGGATCTATAAGAAGAAAAGAGGTGCCGATGGAGAAGTCGAAACCTATAAGGCTAGACTCGTGGCAAAGGGTTACACCCAGAAGGAAGGGAGGAAACCTTTTCTCCTGTTGCTATGCTCAAATCCATCCGCATACTCCTCTCCATAGCTGCTAGTCTCGATTACGAGATATGGCAAATGGACGTCAAGACAACATTTTTGAATGGCTATCTTGAAGAAGAGATTTACATGTCTCAACCAGATGGGTTCATAAAAGAAGGCCAAGAGCAGAAAGTCTGCAAGTTGCTTAAATCCATTTATGGGCTTAAGCAAGCATCTAGGTCTTGGAACCTAAGGTTTGATGAAACCATCAAAACTTATGGTTTCGAACAAAACGTTGATGAGCCTTGTGTTTACAAACTCATCAATGAACAAACTGCGGTATTTTTAGTTCTTTATGTTGACGATATACTGCTTATTGGGAATAATGTAGTAAAATTGTCAGAAGTAAAGAACTAGCTGGCCGAGCAATTCCAAATGAAAGATTTGGGAAATGCAAGCTATGTTCTTGGAATACAAATCCTAAGGGATAGAAAAAACAAGCTACTAGCACTGTCTCAAACATCTTATATTGATAAGGTGTTAGCTCGATTTTCGATGCAAAACTCGAAAAAGGGTCTCTTGCCGACCCGACATGGAGTTTCCCTCTCAAAGAAGCAGTGTCAAACACCGCAAGAAGAAGAGGACATGAGACGGATTCCATATGCATATGCAGTTGGAAGTCTAATGTATGCAATGTTGTGCACTAGACCAGATATCTGCTATGCAGTGGGAGTAGTTAGTCGGTTCCAGTCAAACCCTGGTCCAGAACATTGGGTAGCAGTGAAACACATCCTCAAGTATCTTAGTTGAACGAGGGACTATATGCTTGTAGATTCAAGTGGAGACTTGAATTTACTTAGATACACTGATTCTGACTTTCAGGCGGATAAGGACTCTAGGAAGTCCACATCCGGATCAGTATTTACTCTTGGTGGTGGAGCAGTAGTCTGGAGAAGCATTAAGCAATCCAGCATTGCTGACTCAACCATGGAGGCTGAGTACATAGCTGCTTCAGAAGCAGCTAAGGAGGCTGTTTGGCTCAAGAATTTCTTGAGTGGTCTGGAAGTTGTTCCAGAAATGGATAAACCCATCACCCTTTATTGTGATAATAGCGGTGTTGTGGCTAATTCAAGAGAGCCTCGAAGCCACAAGAGAGGAAAGCATATAGAGAGGAAGTACCACCTCATCAGAGAGATCGTGCACCGGGGAGATGTCACCGTCACGAAGATCCCGACATTGGAAAACCTAGCAGACCCCTTCACAAAGACTCTAACTGAGAAACAATTCAACAAACACTTAGAGAGAATGGGTCTGAGAGATATGTCTCACCTCCTTTAGGGCAAAGTGGGAGATTGTTGGAATGTTGCCCTAGAAAGTAGGTTTTTGTAATATTATTTTGTAATATTATTTGCTGATTAATAAAATAAGTAGACATTTTTATTATTTTGTTTGGAATATCATTTTACACAAATATTCATTAATATCCATAATGTGTTATGAAACTAAATTTTGATATTTATAAGTGTCTTATGAAATATCGAATTATTTAGTTAACATATTTAAATCATTGGTCGGTGATTGATCAAGATTGGATAGCTTGATCCGAAATCACATACGTGGAACACTGTTAGTGTAGTGACACTCAGTGGGAGCGTTCTGTATAGTTAGACTATACACGACTCGGACCGACTAGTCACGAAGTATCGTTTAAGAACCGTTACTATACTCGTGACAAAGTCAAAAGATGGTCATATGAGAATTGATCTCAATCCTGAGTGGCCACGGACTCCTTGGTTACGTTTACGGGTTCTTTGATTTGTTCTTAAGTGCCATTATCGCAATGGAAACGAATACTTGCATTTTGGGAACTCGGAACAGGATCGTTGGGGAATGGGGTATTCACAGACATGGAATCCAGCTTCCAATCATAATGGGAGTTAATATTGGTTCCCTTAAAGTGTCGTTTCTAGAACTGAACGATTGCGCGCACATTTACGATAGTAAATGAATCGTCACTAGTGAAACGATGGTAGTTAAGGAACAAGAAACGACCGAAGGGGTATAACGGTAATTTCACCCACTCGGGACGTGAACTAATCTGGAGGGTCGAATCTCATGTAATGACTATATCAGTGGACTACTCATCGAGTAAATTATTCCGATAATTTCGAGAGTGCAATTTCGGGTTTTTAGTGGAATAAACTCGGGATTAATAAATTGGAATTTTGACTAAAGAGTTTTAGTCAATTTTTTAAATTTATTGGAGCTCGAAATATTGGGTCCATGGTCCCCGGACCGGCTCCGTAAAAATCAACATAGAAAGCTTGTTATATAATTAATGTTGATTAATTATATGGTCTCACTATCATAAATTAAATCAAATTATTTATTTAAGTGTTAAATAAATAATGATATGAATTAATTCTAATTATTTTGGAAATAATTTTTCTTCCAATTTAAAGCAATGGGCGAATTTTAAAGACAAGAAATAAAAAGAGTTTTAATTTTTGTCTTAATTGTTTAAGAGTTAAACAATTTAAACGTGGATTATTCAGAGTTGGAAAAAGTCTTCCTCAGACTTTTTTCTACCTGAAAATGGCGTCATTATTAGGGATTATTATCCCTTGATTTAATTAATTGGTTAATTAAATTAATATTTTAAATATAAGATAATTATGAGATAATTATTTTAATTTAAAATTTAAATTAAAGATAATCCTGGGTGGTTATCAGAGGACTTTTTCTCAGAGAAAAAGTCCTCACTTGGGCGCCAACTTTGGAGGAGAAAGAGGCTGGATTTTAGGTGTCTTCTCTCTCCTAATAACCTAAAATAAATAGCCTCTGAATAATTTTTCACGTAAGATTTTTTCAGAGAGTGAAAACCCTAGCTTCACAAAAGTTTTCTCCAGAGAGAAAAACAAGAAGAAAATTCGCCCACCCTCCAAAAGGAAAAGAAAAATATTGTTTCTCTGCTTGTTCTTGTGAGATTAAGATTGAAGAGCCCACTCTCTTGTTCTTGTGTTGATTTGGAGAACGGTTCGGAAGGCTGTGGTTTCGATCCTCTCAACTCCTATAAGCCAATTCCAAATCAAGGACGTTGGAAGGGTTTGGAATTGGTTGGACAATTTGGTGGAGTCGTTTATAGACCGATTCGTCTAGGTATATTTCGATTTCCTATTCTATCTAATCTGTTTTAGTTTATGTGATAAATAAAATCAGATTGTTTGATTTTCGTTGAACATGAAATCTGTTTGTCTATGCTGATTCGCGATTTTAATATGTTATTCTGTTTTGAGTACGGTATTCAATTTACGATATGATATTATATTCGCAATATGACAGTGCGTTCTTATAACAATATGATTGGTTAGAATCGCATAAAAATTTTTGAAATTCACGCTTCCACCCTAGCATAGACCTGTCCCTTCAATTATATGGTCAAATACTGATTTGGGATCAAAACAACTTTGCTATAGTCACTTGGGAGCAAAAAAAACCCATTTAAGGGCTCGATTTAGGCAAAACTAGTTATAAGGACTTAGTTTTTGCGCGAGGTGAGTTTATAAGTGTTGTTGGAGCTCAAAATGAGTCCCTACGAATAATTTTAATGTATTATATGTTCAAATACTGATTTGGGATCAAAACAACTTTTCTAGAGTTACTTCGGAGCAAAAATACCCATTTAAGGGCTCGATTTAAGCAAAACTAGTTATAAGGACTTAGTTTTTGCACGAGGTGATTTTTTAAGTGTTGTGGGATCTCAAAATGAGTCCCTAAGACTTATTATAATATATTATATTAAAATATACATTTAGGACCTAAACAACTTCACTAGATTCACTTCGGAGCCAAAAACCCATCTAAAGGCTCGATTTAGGGAAAAATAGTTACAAGGACTTAGTTTATGCACGAAGTGACCTTATAAGGCTTGTTGGAGCTCCAAACGAGTCTCTAAGACTTGTTATAATATATTATATGTTCAAATACTGATTTGGGATCACAACAACTTTCCTAGAGTCACTTCGGAGCCAAAAAAACCCGTTTAAAGCTCGATTTACGCAAAATAGTTATAAGGACTTAGTTTTTGCGCAAGGTGTGTTTTTAAGTGTTGTTGGAGCGCAAAATGAGTTCCTACGAATTATTTTAATGTATTATATAGTCAAATACTGATTTGGGATCAAAACAACTTTGTTATAGTCACTTCGGAGCCAAAATACCCATTTAAGGGCTCGATTTAGGCAAAACTAGTTATAAGGACTTAGTTTTTGCGCGAGGTGAGTTTATAAGTGTTGTTGGAGCTCAAAATGAGTCCCTAAGAATTATTTTAATTTATTATATGGTCAAATACTGATTTGGGATCAAAACAACTTTGCTATAGTCACTTCGGAGCAAAAAAACCCATTTAAGGGCTCGATTTAGGCAAAACTAGTTATGAGGACTTAGTTTTTGCGCGAGGTGAGTTTATAAGTGTTGTTGGAGCTCAAAATGGGTCCCTACGAATAATTTTAATGTATTATATGTTCAAATACTAATTTGGGATTAAAAAAAATTTTCTAGAGTTACTTCGGAGCAAAAATACCCATTTAAGGGCTCGATTTAAGCAAAACTAATTATAAGGACTTAGTTTTTGCGCGAGGTGAGTTTATAAGTGTTGTTGGAGCTCAAAATGAGTCCCTACGAATTATTTTAATGTATTATATGTTCAAATACTGATTTGGGATCAAAACAACTTTTCTAGAGTAACTTCGGAGCCAAAACACCCATTTAAGGGCTCGATTTAGGGAAAACTAGTTATAAGGACTTAGTTTTTGCGCGAGGTGAGTTTTTAAGTGTTGTTGGATCTCAAAATGAGTCCCTAAGACTTATTATAATATATTATATTAAAATATACATTTAGGACCTAAACAACTTCAGTAGATTCACTTCGGAGCCAAAAACCCATCTAAAGGCTCGATTTAAGGAAAACTAGTTACAAAGACTTAGTTTATGCACGAAGTGACCTTATAAGTCTTGTTGGAGCTCCAAACGAGTTTCTAAGACTTGTTATAATATATTATATGTTGAAATACTGATTTGGGATCACAACAACATTCCTAGAGTCACTTCGGAGCCAAAAAAACACGTTTAAAAACTCGATTTATGCAAAATAGTTATAAGGACTTAGTTTTTGCGCGAGGTGCGTTTTTAAGTGTTGTTGGAGCTCAAAATGAGTCGCTGCAAATTATTTTAATGTATTATATGGTCAAATACTGATTTGGGATCAAAACAACTTTGCTAGAGTCACTTTGGAGCAAAAATACCCATTTAAGGGCTCGATTTAGGCAAAACTAGTTATAAGGACTTAGTTTTTGGTCGAGGTGAGTTTTTAAGTGTTATTGGATCTCAAAATGAGTCCTTAAGACTTATTATAATATATTATATTAAAATACACATTTAGGACCTAAGAAACTTCGTTAGACTCACTTCGGAGCCAAAAACCCATCTAATGGCTCGATTTAGGGAAAACTAGTTACAAAGACTTAGTTTATGCACGAAGTGACCTTATAAGGCTTGTTGGAGCCCCAAACGAGTCTCTAAGACTTGTTATAATATATTATATGTTCAAATACTGATTTGGGATTAAAACAAATTTTCTAGACTTACTTCGGAGCAAAAATACCCATTGAAGGGCTCGATTTAAGCAAAACTAGTTATAAGGACTTAGTTTTACGCGAGGTTCATTTTTAAGTGTTGTTGGAGCTCAAAAAGGGTCCCTGCGAATTATTTTAATGTATTATATGTTCAAATACTGATTTGGGATTAAAACAATTTTTCTAGAGTTACTTCGGAGCAAAAATACCCATTTAAGGGCTCGATTTAGGCAAAACTAGTTTTAAGGACTTAGTTTTTGCGCGAGGTGAGTTTTTAAGTGTTGTTGTATCTCAAAATGAGTCCCTAAGACTTATTATAATATATTATATTAAAATATACATTTAGGACCTAAACAACTTCACTAGATTCACTTCGGAGCCAAAAACCCATCTAAAGGCTCGATTTAGGGAAAACTAGTTACAAAGACTTAGTTTATGCACGAAGTGACCATATAAGGCTTGTTGGAGCTCCAAATGAGTCTCTAAGACTTGTTATAATATATTATATGATAAATTACTGATTTGGGATCACAAGAACTTTGCTAGAGTCACTTCGGAGCCAAAAAAACCCGTTTAAAAGCTCGATTTACGCAAAATAGTTATAAGGACTTAGTTTTTGCGCGAGGTGCGTTTTTAAGTGTTGTTGGAGCTCAAAATGGGTCCCTGTGAAATGTTTTAATGTATTATATGTTCAAATACTGATTTGGGATTAAAACAACTTTTCTAGAGTTACTTTGGAGCAAAAATACCCACTTAAGGGCTCGATTTAGGCAAAACTAGTTATAAGGACTTAGTTTTTGCGCGAGGTGAGTTTTTACGTGTTGTTGGATCTCAAAATGAGTCCCTAAGACTTATTATAATATATAATATTAAAATATACATTTAGGACCTAAACAACTTCATTAGATTCACTTCGGAGCCAAAAACCCATCTAAAGGCTCGATTTAGGGAAAACTAGTTACAAAGACTTAGTTTATGCACGAAGTGACCTTATAAGGCTTGTTGGAGCTCCAAACGAGTCTCTAAGACTTGTTATAATATATTATATATTCAAATACTGATTTGGGATCACAACAACTTTGCTAGATTCACATCGGAGCCAAAATAACCCGTTTAAAAGCTCGATTTACGCAAAATAGTTATAAGGACATAGTTTTTGCGCGAGGTGCGTTTTTAAGTGTTGGTGGAGCTCAAAATGAGTCCCCACGAATTCTTTTAATGTATTATATGGTCAAATACTGATTTGGGATCAAAACAACTTTGTTATAGTCACTTCGGAGCCAAAATACCGATTTAAGGGCTCGATTTAGGCAAAACTAGTTATAAGGACAGTTTTTGCGCGAGGTGAGTTTGTAAGTGTTGTTGGAGCTCAAAATGAGTCCCTATGAATTATTTTAATGTATTATATGTTCAAATACTGATTTGGGATCAAAACAACTTTTCTAGAGTTACTTCGGAGCCAAAATACCCATTTAAGGGCTCGATTTAGGCAAAACTAGTTATAAGGACTTAGTTTTTGGTCGAGGTGAGTTTGTAAGTGTTATTGGAGCTCAAAATGAGTCCCTACCAATTATTTTAAGGTATTATATGTTCAAATACTGATTTGGGATCAAAACAACTTTGCTAGAGTCACTTCGGAGCAAAAATACCCATTTAAGGGCTCGATTTAGGCAAAACTAGTTATAAGGACTTAGTTTTTACTCGAGGTCAGTTTTTAAGTGTTGTTGGATCTCAAAATGAGTCCCTACGAATTATTTTAATGTATTATATGTTCAAATACTGATTTGGAATTAAAACAACTTTGCTAGGGTCACTTCGGAGCCAAAAAAACCCGTTTAAAAGCTCGATTTACGCAAAATAGTTATAAGGACTTATTTTTTGGCGAGGTGAGTTTTTAAGTGTTGTTGGAGCTTAAAATGAGTCCCTGCGAATTATTTTAATTTATTATATGGTCAAATACTAATTTGGGATCAAAACAACTTTGCTAGAGTCACTTCGGAGCAAAAATACCCATTTAGGGGCTCGATTTAGGCAAAACTAGTTATAAGGACTTAGTTTTTGCTCGAGGTGAGTTTTTATGTGTTGTTGGATCTCAAAATGAGTCCCTATGACTTATTATAATATATTATATTAAAATACACATTTAGGACCTAAGAAACTTCGTTAGATTCACTCCGAAGCCAAAAACCCATCTAAAGGCTCGATTTAGGGAAAACTAGTTACAAAGACATAGTTTATGCACGAAGTGACCTTATAAGGCTTCTTGGAGCTCCAAACGAGTCTCTAAGACTTGTTATGATATATTATATGATCAATTACTGATTTGGGATCACAACAACTTACTAGAGTCACTTCGGAGTAAAAAAAACCCGTTTAAAAGCTCGATTTACGCAAAATAGTTATAAGGACTTAGTTTTTGCGCGAGGTGCGCTTTTAAGTCTTGTTGGAGTTCAAAATGAGTACCTACTAATTATTTTAATGTATTATATGGTCAAATACTGATTTGGGATCAAAACAACTTTGTTATAGTCACTTCGGAGCCAAAATACCCATTTAAGGGCTCGATTTAGGCAAAACTAGTTATCAGGACTTAGTTTTTGCGCGAGGTGAGTTTATAAGTATTGTTGGAACTCAAAATGAGTCCCTACGAATTATTTTAATGTATTATATGTTCAAATACTGATTTGGGATCAAAACAACTTTTCTAGAGTTACTTCGGAGCAAAAATACCCATTTAAGGGCTCGATTTAGGCAAAACTAGTCATAAGGACTTAGTTTTTGCGCGAGGTGAGTTTTTAAGTGTTGTGGGATCTCAAAATGAGTCCCTAAGACTTATTATACTATATATTATTATAAAATACACATTTAGAACCTAAAAAACTTTGTTAGATTCACTTCGGAGCCAAAAACCCATCTAAAGGCTCGATATAGGAAAAACTAGTTACAAAGACTTAGTTTATGCACGAAGTGACCTTATAAGGCTTGTTGGAGCTCCAAACGAGTCTCTAAGACTTTTTATGATATATTATATGATTAATTACTGATTTGGGATCACAACAACTTTGCTAGAGTCACTTCGGAGCCAAAAAAACCCGTTTAAAAGCTTGATTTACGCAAAATAGTTATAAGGACTTAGTTTTTGTGCGAGGTGCAATTTTAAGTGTTGTTGGAGCTCAAAATGAGTCCCTGCGAATTATTTTAATGTATTATATGGTCAAATACCTATTTGGGATCAAAACAACTTTTCTAGATTCACTTCGGACAAAAAAACCTATTTAAGGGCTCGATTTAGGCAAAACTAGTTATAAGGACTTAGTTTTTGCGCGAGGTGAGTTTATAAGTGTTGTTGGAGCTCAAAATGAGTCCCTACGAATTATTTTAATGTATTATATTTTCAAATACAGATTTGGGATCAAAACAACTTTTCTAGAGTTACTTCGGAGCCAAAATACCCATTTAAGGGCTCGATTTAGGCAAAACTAGTTATAAGGACTTAGTTTTTGCGCGAGGTGAGTTTATAAGTGTTGTTGGAGCTCAAAATGAGTCCCAACGAATTATTTTAATGTGTTATATGTTCAAATACTGATTTGGGTTCAAAACAACTTTGCTAGAGTCACTTTGGAGCCAAAATACCCATTTAAGGGCTCGATTTAGGCAAAACTAGTTATAAGGACTTAGTTTTTGCGCGAGGTGAGTTTTTAAGTGTTGTTGGATCTCAAAATGAGTCCCTACGACTTATTATAATATATTATATTAAAATACACATTTAGGACCTAAGAAACTTCGTTAGATTCACTTCGAAGCCAAAAACCCATCTAAAGGCTCGATTTAGGGAAAACTAGTTACAAAGACTTAGTTTATGCACGAAGTGACCTTATCAGGCTTGTTGGAGCTCCAAACGAGTCTCTAAGACTTGTTATAATATATTATATGTTCAAATACTTATTTGGGATCACAACAACTTTGCTAGAGTCACTTCGGAGCCAAAAAAACCCGTTTAAAAGCTCGATTTATGCAAAATAGTTATAAGGACTTAGTTTTTGTGCGAGGTGCGTTTTTAAGTGTTGTTGGAGCTCAAAATGAGTCCCTGCGAATTATTTTAATGTATTATATGGTCAAATACTGTTTTGGGATCAAAACAACTTTCCTAGAGTTACTTCGGAGCAAAAATACCCATTTAAGGGCTCGATTTATGCAAAACTAGTCATAAGGACTTAGTTTTTGCGCGAGGTGAGTTTATAAGTGTTGTGGGATCTCAAAATGAGTCCCTACGAATTATTTTAATGTATTATATGGTCAAATACTGATTTGGGATCAAAACAACTTTGCTATAGTCACTTTGGAGCAAAAAAACCCATTTAAGGGCTCGATTTAGGGAAAACTAGTTATAAGGACTTCGTTTTTGCGCGAGGTGAGTTTATAAGTGTTGTTGGAGCTCAAAATGAGTCCCTACGAATTATTTTAATGTATTATATGTTTAAATACTGATTTGGAATCAAAACAACTTTTTTAGAGTTACTTCGAAGCAAAAATACCCATTTAAGGGCTCGATTTAGGCAAAAATAGTTATAATGACTTAGTTTTTGCGCGAGGTGAGTTTTTAAGTGTTGTGAGATCTCAAAATGAGTCCCTAAGACTTATTATAATATATTATATTAAAATATACATTTAGGACCTAAACAACTTCACTAGATTCACTTCGGAGCCAAAAACCCATCTAAAGGCTCGATTAAGGGAAAACTAGTTACAAAGACTTAATTTATGCACGAAGTGACATTATAAGGCTTGATGGAGCTCCAAACGAGTCTCTAAGACTTTTTAAAATATATTATATGTTCAAATACTGATTTGGGATCACAACAACTTTGGTAGAGTCACTTCGGAGCAAAAAAACCCGTTTAAAAGCTCGATTTACGGAAAACTAGTTATAAGGACTTAGTTTTTGCGCGAGGTGAGTTTTTAAGTTTTTAAGTGTTGTTGGATCCCAAAATGAGTCCCTAAGACTTATTATAATATATTATATTAAAATACACTTTTAGGACCTAAACTACTTCACTAGATTCACTTCGGAGCCAAAAACCAATCTAAAGGCTCGATTTAGGGAAAACTAGTTACAAAGACTTAGTTTATGCACAAAGTGACCTTATAAGGGTTGTTGGAGCTCCAAACGAGTCTCTAAGACTTGTTATAATATATTATATGATCAATTACTGATTTGGGATCACAACAACTCTGCCAGAGTCACTTCGGAGCCAAAAAAAACCCGTTTAAAAGCTCGATTTACGCAAAATAGTTATAAGGACTTAGTTTTTGCTCGAGGTAAGTTTTTAAGTGTTGTTGGAGCTCAAAATGAGTCCCAACGAATTATTTTAATGTGTTATATGTTCAAATACTGATTTGGGTTCAAAACAACTTTGCTAGAGTCACTTTGGAGCCAAAATACCCATTTAAGGGCTCGATTTAGGCAAAACTAGTTATAAGGACTTAGTTTTTGCGCGAGGTGAGTTTTTAAGTTTTTAAGTGTTGTTGGATCCCAAAATGAGTCCCTAAGACTTATTATAATATATTATATTAAAATACACTTTTAGGACCTAAACTACTTCACTAGATTCACTTCGGAGCCAAAAACCAATCTAAAGGCTCGATTTAGGGAAAACTAGTTACAAAGACTTAGTTTATGCACAAAGTGACCTTATAAGGGTTGTTGGAGCTCCAAACGAGTCTCTAAGACTTGTTATAATATATTATATGATCAATTACTGATTTGGGATCACAACAACTCTGCCAGAGTCACTTCGGAGCCAAAAAAAACCCGTTTAAAAGCTCGATTTACGCAAAATAGTTATAAGGACTTAGTTTTTGCTCGAGGTAAGTTTTTAAGTGTTGTTGGAGCTCAAAATGAGTCCCAACGAATTATTTTAATGTGTTATATGTTCAAATACTGATTTGGGTTCAAAACAACTTTGCTAGAGTCACTTTGGAGCCAAAATACCCATTTAAGGGCTCGATTTAGGCAAAACTAGTTATAAGGACTTAGTTTTTGCGCGAGGTGAGTTTATAAGTGTTGTTGGAGGTCAAAATGAGTCCCTACGAATTATTTTAATGTATTATATGTTCAAATACTGATTTGGGATCAAAACAACTTTTCTAGAGTTACTTCGGAGCCAAAATACCCATTTAAGGGATCGATTTAGGCAAAACTAGTTATAAGGACTTAGTTTTTGTGCGAGGTGAGTTTTTAAGTGTTGTTGGATCTCAAAATGAGACCCTAAGACTTATTATAACATATTATATTAAAATATACATTTAGGACTTAAACAACTTCGCTAGATTCACTTCGGAGCCAAAAACCCATCTAAAGGCTCGATTTAGGGAAAACTAGTTACAAAGACTTAGTTTTTGCACGAAGTGACCTTAAGGCTTGTTGGAGCTCCAAATGAGTCTCTAAGACTTGTTATAATATATTATATGTTCAAATACTGATTTGGGATCATAATAACTTTGCTAGAGTCACATCGGAGCCAAAAAAAAACCCGTTTAAAAGCTCGATTTACGCAAAACTAGTTATAAGGACTTAGTTTTTGCTCGAGGTGAGTTTTTAAGTGTTGTTGGAGCTCAAAATGACTCCCTACGAATTATTTTAATGTATTATATGTTCAAATACTGATTTGGGATCAAAACAACTTTGCTAGAGTCACTTCGGAGCAAAAATACCCATTTAAGAGCTCGATTTAGGCAAAACTAGTTATAAGGACTAAGTTTTTACTCGAGGTGAGTTTTTAAGTGTTGTTGAATCTCAAAATGAGTCCCTAAGACTTATTATAATATATTATATTAAAATACATATTTTGGACCTAAACAACTTCACTAGATTCACTTCGGAGCCAAAAACCCATCTAAAGGCTCGATTAAGGAAAAACTAGTTACAAAGACTTAGTTTTTGCAGGAAGTGACCTTAAGGCTTGTTGGAGCTCCAAATGAGTCTCTAAGACTTGTTATAATATATTATATGTTCAAATACTGATTTGGGATCATAATAACTTTGCTAGAGTCACATCGGAGCCAAAAAAAAACCCGTTTAAAAGCTCGATTTACGCAAAACTAGTTATAAGGACTTAGTTTTTGCTCGAGGTGAGTTTTTAAATGTTGTTGGAGCTCAAAATGACTCCCTACGAATTATTTTAATGTATTATATGTTCAAATACTGATTTGGGATCAAAACAACTTTGCTAGAGTCACTTCGGAGCAAAAATACCCATTTAAGAGCTCGATTTAGGCAAAACTAGTTATAAGGACTTAGTTTTTGCTCGAGGTGAGTTTTAAAGTGTTGTTGGATCTCAAAATGAGTCTCTAAGACTTATTATAATATATTATATTAAAATACATATTTTGGACCTAAACAACTTCGCTAGATTCACTTCGGAGCCAAAAACCCATCTAAAGGCAAGATTTAGGGTAAACTAGTTACAAAGACTTAATTTGTGCACGAAGTGACCTTATAAGGCTTGTTGGAGCTCCAAACGAGTCTCAAAGACTTGTTATAATATATTATATGATCAATTACTGATTTGGGACCACAATAACTTTGCTAGAGTCACTTCGGAGCCAAAAAACCCGTTTAAAAGCTCGATTTACGTAAAATAGTTATAAGGACTTAGTTTTTGCGCGAGGTGAGTTTTCAAGTGTTGTTGGAGCTCAAAATGAGTCCCTACGAATTATTTTAATGTGTTATATGTTCAAATACTTATTTGGGATGAAAACAACTTTGCTAGAGTCACTTTAGGTCCAAAATACCCATTTAAGGGCTCGATTTAGGCAAAACTAGTTATAAGGACTTAGTTTTTGCGCGAGGTGAGTTTATAAGTTTTTAAGTGTTGTTGGATCTCAAAATGAGTTCCTAAGACTTATTATAATATATTATATTAAAATACACATTTAGGACCTAAACAACTTCGCTAGATTCACTTCGGAGCCAAAAACCAATCTAAAGGCTCGATTTAGGGAAAACTAGTTACCAAGACTTAGTTTTTGCGCGAAGTTAAGGAGCTCCAAACGAGTCTCTAAGACTTGTTATAATATATTATATGTTCAAATACTGATTTGGGATCACAACAACTTTGCTACAGTCACTTCGGTGCCAAAAAAGCCATTTAAAAGCTCGATTTACGCAAAACTAGTTATAAGGACTTAGTTTTTGCTCGAGGTGAGTTTTTAAGTGTTGTTGGAGCTCAAAATGACTCCCTACGAATTATTTTAATGTATTATATGTTCAAATACTGATTTGGGATCAAAACAACTTTGCTAGAGTCACTTCGGAGCAAAAATACCCATTTAAGAGCTCGATTTAGGCAAAACTAGTCATAAGGACTAAGTTTTTGCTCGAGGTGAGTTTTTAAGTGTTGTTGGATCTCAAAATGAGTCCCTAAGACTTATTATAATATATTATATTAAAATACATATTTTGGACCTAAACAACTTCGCTAGATTCAATTCCGAGCCAAAAACCCATCTAAAGGCTCGATTTAGGGTAAACTAGTTACAAAGACTTAATTTATGCACGAAGTGACCTTATAAGGCCTGTTGGAGCTCCAAACGAGTCTCTAAGACTTGTTATAATATATTATATGTTCAAATACTGATTTGGGATCACAACAACTATGCTACTGTCACTTCGGTGCCAAAAAAGCCGTTTAAAAGCTCGATTTACGCAAAACTAGTTATAAGGACTTAGTTTTTTCTCGAGGTGAGTTTTTAAGTGTTGTTGGAGCTCAAAATGAGTCCCTATGAATTATTTTAATGGATTATATGTTCAAATACTGATTTGGGATCAAAACAACTTTGCTAGAGTCACTTCGGAGCAAAAATACCCATTTAAGAGCTCGATTTAGGCAAAACTAGTCATAAGGACTAAGTTTTTGCTCGAGGTGAGTTTTTAAGTGTTGTTGGATCTCAAAATGAGTCCCTAAGGCTTATTATAATATATTATATTAAAATACACATTTAGGACCTAAACAACTTCGCTAGATTCTCTTCGGAGCCAAAAACCCATCTAAAGGCTCGATTTTGGTAAAACTAGTTAGAAAGACTTAGTTTATGCACGAATTGACCTTATAAGGCTTGTTGGAGCTCCAAACGAGTCTCTAAGACTTGTTATAATATATTATATGATCAATTACTGATTTGGGATGACAAGAACTTTGCTAGAGTCACTTCGGAGCCAATAAAACCCGTTTAAAAGCTCGATTTACGCAAAATAGTTATAAGGACTTAGTTTTTGCGCGAGGTGAGTTTTATGTGTTGTTGGAGATTAAAATGAGTCCCTACGAATTATTTTAATGTATTATATGTTCAAATACTGATTTGGGATCAAAACAACTTTGCTAGAGTCACTTCGGAGCAAAAATACCCATTTAAGAGCTCGATTTAGGCAAAACTAGTCATAAGGACTAAGTTTTTGCTCGAGGTGAGTTTTTAAGTGTTGTTGGATCTCAAAATGAGTCCCTAAGACTTATTATAATATATTATATTAAAATACATGTTTTGGACCTAAACAACTTCGCTAGATTCAATTCGGAGCCAAAAACCCATCTAAAGGCTCGATTTAGGGTAAACTAGTTACAAAGACTTAATTTATGCACGAAGTGACCTTATAAGGCCTGTTGGAGCTCCAAACGAGTCTCTAAGACTTGTTATAATATATTATATGTTCAAATACTGATTTGGGATCACAACAACTTTGCTACTGTCACTTCGGTGCCAAAAAAGACGTTTAAAAGCTCGATTTACGCAAAACTAGTTATAAGGACTTAGTTTTTTCTCGAGGTGAGTTTTTAAGTGTTGTTGGAGCTCAAAATGAGTCCCTATGAATTATTTTAATGTATTATATGTTCAAATACTGATTTGGGATCAAAACAACTTTGCTACAGTCACTTCGGAGCCAAAATACCCATTTAAGGGCTCGATTTAGGCAAAACTAGTTATAAGGACTTAGTTTTTGCTCGAGGTGAGTTTTTAAGTGTTGTTGGATCTTAAAATGAGTCCCTAAGACTTATTATAATATGTTATATTAAAATACACATTAGGACCTAAACAACTTCGCTAGATTCTCTTCGGAGCCAAAAACCCATCTAAAGGCTCGATTTAAGGTAAACTAGTTACAAAGACTTAATTTGTGCACGAAGTGACCTTATAAGGCTTGTTGGAGCTCCAAACGAGTCTCAAAGACTTGTTATAATATATTATATGATCAATTACTGATTTGGGATCACAATAACTTTGCTAGAGTCACTTCGGAGCCAAAAAAACCCGTTTAAAAGCTCAATTTACGTAAAATAGTTATAAGGACTTAGTTTTTGCGCGAGGTGAGTTTTCAAGTGTTGTTGGAGCTCAAAATGAGTCCCTACGAATTATTTTAATGTGTTATATGTTCAAATACTTATTTGGGATGAAAACAACTTTGCTAGAGTCACTTTAGGTCCAAAATACCCATTTAAGGGCTCGATTTAGGCAAAACTAGTTATAAGGACTTAGTTTTTGCGCGAGGTGAGTTTATAAGTTTTTAGGTGTTGTTGGATCTCAAAATGAGTTCCTAAGACTTATTATAATATATTATATTAAAATACACATTTAGGACCTAAACAACTTCGCTAGATTCACTTCGGAGCCAAAAACCAATCTAAAGGCTCGATTTAGGGAAAACTAGTTACCAAGACATAGTTTTTGCGCGAAGTGAAGGAGCTCCAAACGAGTCTCTAAGACTTGTTATAATATATTATATGTTCAAATACTGATTTGGGATCACAACAACTTTGCTACAGTCACTTCGGTGCCAAAAAAGCCATTTAAAAGCTCGATTTACGCAAAACTAGTTATAAGGACTTAGTTTTTGCTCGAGGTGAGTTTTTAAGTGTTGTTGGAGCTCAAAATGAGTCCCTATGAATTATTTTAATGTGTTATATGTTCAAATACTGATTTGGGATCAAAACATCTTGGCTAGAGTCACTTTGGAGCCAAAATACCCCTTTAAGGGCTCGATTTAGGCAAAACTAGTTATAAGGACTTAGTTTTTGCACGAGGTGAGTTTTTAAGTGTTGTTGGATCTCAAAATGAGTCCCTAAGACTTATTATAATATATTATATTAAAATACATATTTTGGACCTAAACAACTTCGCTAGATTCAATTCGGAGCCAAAAACCCATCTAAAGGCTCGATTTAGGGTAAACTAGTTACAAAGACTTAATTTATGCACGAAGTGACCTTATAAGGCCTGTTGGAGCTCCAAACGAGTCTCTAAGACTTGTTATAATATATTATATGTTCAAATACTGATTTGGGATCACAACAACTTTGCTACTGTCACTTCGGTGCCAAAAAAGCCGTTTAAAAGCTCGATTTACGCAAAACTAGTTATAAGGACTTAGTTTTTCTCGAGGTGAGTTTTTAAGTGTTGTTGGAGCTCAAAATGAGTCCCTATGAATTATTTTAATGTATTATATGTTCAAATACTGATTTGGGATCAAAAGAACTTTGCTAGAGTCACTTCGGAGCAAAAATACCCATTTAAGAGCTCGATTTAGGCAAAACTAGTCATAAGGACTAAGTTTTTGCTCGAGGTGAGTTTTTAAGTGTTGTTGGATCTCAAAATGAGTCCCTAAGGCTTATTATAATATATTATATTAAAATACACATTTAGGACCTAAACAACTTCGCTAGATTCTCTTCGGAGCCAAAAACCCATCTAAAGGCTCGATTTTGGTAAAACTAGTTAGAAAGACTTAGTTTATGCGCGAATTGACCTTATAAGGCTTGTTGGAGCTCCAAACGAGTCTCTAAGACTTGTTATAATATATTATATGATCAATTACTGATTTGGGATGACAAGAACTTTGCTAGAGTCACTTCGGAGCCAATAAAACCCGTTTAAAAGCTCGATTTACGCAAAATAGTTATAAGGACTTAGTTTTTGCGCGAGGTGAGTTTTATGTGTTGTTAGAGATTAAAATGAGTCCCTATGAATTATTTTAATGTGTTATATGTTCAAATACTGATTTGGGATCAAAACATCTTGGCTAGAGTCACTTTGGAGCCAAAATACCCCTTTAAGGGCTCGATTTAGGCAAAACTAGTTATAAGGACTTAGTTTTTGCACGAGGTGAGTTTTTAAGTGTTGTTGGATCTCAAAATGAGTCCCTAAGACTTATTATAATATATTATATTAAAATACACATTTTGGACCTAAACAACTTCACTAGATTCACTTCGGCGCCAAAAACCCATCTAAAGGCTCGATTTAGGGAAAACTAGTTACAAAGACTTAGTTTTTGCGCGAAGTGACCTTATAAGGCTTGTTGGAGCTCCAAACGAGTCTCTAAGACTTGTTATAATATATTATATGTTCAAATACTGATTTGGGATCACAACAACTTTGCTACAGTCACTTCGGTGCCAAAAAAGCCGTTTAAAAGCTCGATTTACGCAAAACTAGTTATAAGGACTTAGTTTTTTCTCGAGGTGAGTTTTTAAGTGTTGTTGGAGCTCAAAATGAGTCCCTATGAATTATTTTAATGTATTATATGTTCAAATACTGATTTGGGATCAAAACAACTTTGCTAGAGTCACTTCGGAGCAAAAATACCCATTTAAGAGCTCGATTTAGGCAAAACTAGTCATAAGGACTAAGTTTTTGCTCGAGGTGAGTTTTTAAGTGTTGTTGGATCTCAAAATGAGTCCCTAAGGCTTATTATAATATATTATATTAAAATACACATTTAGGACCTAAACAACTTCGCTAGATTCTCTTCGGAGCCAAAAACCCATCTAAAGGCTCGATTTAAGGAAAACTAGTTACAAAGACTTAGTTTATGCACGAATTGACCTTATAAGGCTTGTTGGAGCTCCAAACGAGTCTCTAAGACTTGTTATAATATATTATATGATCAATTACTGATTTGGGATGACAAGAACTTTGCTAGAGTCACTTCGGAGCCAATAAAACCCGTTTAAAAGCTCGATTTACGCAAAATAGTTATAAGGACTTAGTTTTTGCGCGAGGTGAGTTTTATGTGTTGTTGGAGATTAAAATGAGTCCCTATGAATTATTTTAATGTGTTATATGTTCAAATACTGATTTGGGATCAAAACATCTTGGCTAGAGTCACTTTGGAGCCAAAATACCCCTTTAAGGGCTCGATTTAGGCAAAACTAGTTATAAGGACTTAGTTTTTGCACGAGGTGAGTTTTTAAGTGTTGTTGGATCTCAAAATGAGTCCCTAAGACTTATTATAATATATTATATTAAAATACACATTTTGGACCTAAACAACTTCACTAGATTCACTTCGGAGCCAAAAACCCATCTAAAGGCTCGATTTAGGGAAAACTAGTTACAAAGACTTAGTTTTTGCGCGAAGTGACCTTATAAGGCTTGTTGGAGCTCCAAACGAGTCTCTAAGACTTGTTATAATATATTATATGTTCAAATACTGATTTGGGATCACAACAACTTTGCTACAGTCACTTCGGAGCCAAAATACCAATTTAAGGGCTCGATTTAGGCAAAACTAGTTATAAGGACTTAGTTTTTGCGCGAGGTGGGTTTTTAAGTGTTGTTGGATCTCAAAATGAGTCCCTAAGACTTATTATAATATATTATATTAAAATACACATTTTGGACCTAAACAACTTCGCTAGATTCACTTCGGAGCCAAAAACCCATCTAAAGGCTCGATTTAGGGAAAACTAGTTACAAAGACTTAGTTTTTGCGCGAAGTGACCTTATAAGGCTTGTTGGAGCTCGAAACGAGTCTCTAAGACTTGTTATAATATATTGTATGTTCAAATACTGATTTGGGATCACAACAACTTTGCTACAGTCACTTCGGTGCCAAAAAAGCCGTTTAAAAGCTCGATTTACGCAAAACTAGTTATAAGGACTTAGTTTTTTCTCGAGGTGAGTTTTTAAGTGTTGTTGGATCTCAAAATGAGTCCCTATGAATTAATTTAATGTATTATATATTCAAATACTGATTTGGGATCAAAACAACTTTGCTAGAGTCACTTCCGAGCCAAAATACCCATTTAAGGGCTCGATTTAGGCAAAACTAGTTATAAGGACTTAGTTTTTGCTCGAGGTGAGTTTTTAAGTGTTGTATGATCTTAAAATGAGTCCCTAAGACTTATTATAATATGTTATATTAAAATACACATTAGGACCTAAACAACTTCGCTAGATTCTCTTCGGAGCCAAAAACCCATCTAAAGGCTCGATTTAAGGTAAACTAGTTACAAAGACTTAATTTGTGCACGAAGTGACCTTATAAGGCTTGTTGGAGCTCCAAACGAGTCTCAAAGACTTGTTATAATATATTATATGATCAATTACTGATTTGGGATCACAATAACTTTGCTAGAGTCACTTCGGAGCCAAAAAACCCGTTTAAAAGCTCAATTTACGTAAAATAGTTATAAGGACTTAGTTTTTGCGCGAGGTGAGTTTTCAAGTGTTGTTGGAGCTCAAAATGAGTCCCTACGAATTATTTTAATGTGTTATATGTTCAAATACTTATTTGGGATGAAAACAACTTTGCTAGAGTCACTTTAGGTCCAAAATACCCATTTAAGGGCTCGATTTAGGCAAAACTAGTTATAAGGACTTAGTTTTTGCGCGAGGTGAGTTTATAAGTTTTTAAGTGTTGTTGGATCTCAAAATGAGTCCCTAAGACTTATTATAATATATTATATTAAAATACATGTTTTGGACCTAAACAAACTTCGCTAGATTCAATTCGGAGCCAAAAACCCATCTAAAGGCTCGATTTAGGGTAAACTAGTTACAAAGACTTAATTTATGCACGAAGTGACCTTATAAGGCCTGTTGGAGCTCCAAACGAGTCTCTAAGACTTGTTATAATATATTATATGTTCAAATACTGATTTGGGATCACAACAACTTTGCTACTGTCACTTCGGTGCCAAAAAAGACGTTTAAAAGCTCGATTTACGCAAAACTAGTTATAAGGACTTAGTTTTTTCTCGAGGTGAGTTTTTAAGTGTTGTTGGAGCTCAAAATGAGTCCCTATGAATTATTTTAATGTATTATATGTTCAAATACTGATTTGGGATCAAAACAACTTTGCTAGAGTCACTTCGGAGCCCAAATACCCATTTAAGGGCTCGATTTAGGCAAAACTAGTTATAAGGACTTAGTTTTTGCTCGAGGTGAGTTTTTAAGTGTTGTTGGATCTCAAAATGAGTCCCTAAGGCTTATTATAATATATTATATTAAAATACACATTTAGGACCTAAACAACTTCGCTAGATTCTCTTCGGAGCCAAAAACCCATCTAAAGGCTCGATTTTGGTAAAACTAGTTACAAAGACTTAGTTTATGCACGAATTGACCTTATAAGGCTTGTTGGAGCTCCAAACGAGTCTCTAAGACTTGTTATAATATATTATATGATCAATTACTGATTTGGGATGACAAGAACTTTGCTAGAGTCACTTCGGAGCCAATAAACCCGTTTAAAAGCTCGATTTACGCAAAATAGTTATAAGGACTTAGTTTTTGCGCGAGGTGAGTTTTATGTGTTGTTGGAGATTAAAATGAGTCCCTATGAATTATTTAATGTGTTATATGTTCAAATACTGATTTGGGATCAAAACATCTTGGCTAGAGTCACTTTGGAGCCAAAATACCCTTTAAGGGCTCGATTTAGGCAAAACTAGTTATAAGGACTTAGTTTTTGCACGAGGTGAGTTTTTAAGTGTTGTTGGATCTCAAAATGAGTCCCTAAGACTTATTATAATATATTATATTAAAATAACATTTTGGACCTAAACAACTTCACTAGATTCACTTCGGAGCCAAAAACCCATCTAAAGGCTCGATTTAGGGAAAACTAGTTACAAAGACTTAGTTTTTGCGCGAAGTGACCTTATAAGGCTTGTTGGAGCTCCAAACGAGTCTCTAAGACTTGTTATAATATATTATATGTTCAAATACTGATTTGGGATCACAACAACTTTGCTACAGTCACTTCGGAGCCAAAATACCAATTTAAGGGCTCGATTTAGGCAAAACTAGTTATAAGGACTTAGTTTTTTGCGCGAGGTGGGTTTTTAAGTGTTGTTGGATCTCAAAATGAGTCCCTAAGACTTATTATAATATATTATATTAAAATACACATTTTGGACCTAAACAACTTCGCTAGATTCACTTCGGAGCCAAAAACCCAACTAAAGGCTCGATTTAGGGAAAACTAGTTACATAGACTTAGTTTTTTGCGCGAAGTGACCTTATAAGGCTTGTTGGAGCTCGAAACGAGTCTCTAAGACTTGTTATATAATATTGTATGTTCAAATACTGATTTGGGATCACAAACAACTTTGCTACAGTCACTTCGGTGCCAAAAAAGCCGTTTAAAGCTCGATTTACGCAAAACTAGTTATAAGGACTTAAGTTTTTTCTCGAGGTGAGTTTTTAAGTGTTTGTTGGATCTCAAAATGAGTCCCTATGAATTATTTTAATGTATTATATATTCAAATACTGATTTGGGATCAAAACAACTTTGCTAGAGTCACTTCCGAGCCAAAATACCCATTTAAGGGCTCGATTTTAGGCAAAACTAGTTATAAGGACTTAGTTTTTGCTCGAGGTGAGTTTTTAAGTGTTGTATGATCTTAAAATGAGTCCCTAAGACTTATTATAATATGTTATATTAAAATACACATTAGGACCTAAACAACTTCGCTAGATTCTCTTCGGAGCCAAAAACCCATCTAAAGGCTCGATTTAAGGTAAACTAGTTACAAAGACTTAATTTGTGCACGAAGTGACCTTATAAGGCTTGTTGGAGCTCAACGAGTCTCAAAGACTTGTTATAATATATTATATGATCAATTACTGATTTGGGATCACAATAACTTTGCTAGAGTCACTTCGGAGCCAAAAAAACCCGTTTAAAAGCTCAATTTACGTAAAATAGTTATAAGGACTTAGTTTTTGCGCGAGGTGAGTTTTCAAGTGTTGTTGGAGCTCAAAATGAGTCCCTACGAATTATTTTAATGTGTTATATGTTCAAATACTTATTTGGGATGAAAACAACTTTGCTAGAGTCACTTTAGGTCCAAAATACCCATTTAAGGGCTCGATTTAGGCAAAACTAGTTATAAGGACTTAGTTTTTGCGCGAGGTGAGTTTATAAGTTTTTAAGTGTTGTTGGATCTCAAAATGAGTCCCTAAGACTTATTATAATATATTATATTAAAATACATGTTTTGGACCTAAACAACTTCGCTAGATTCAATTCGGAGCCAAAAACCCATCTAAAGGCTCGATTTAGGGTAAACTAGTTACAAAGACTTAATTTATGCACGAAGTGACCTTATAAGGCCTGTTGGAGCTCCAAACGAGTCTCTAAGACTTGTTATAATATATTATATGTTCAAATACTGATTTGGGATCACAACAACTTTGCTACTGTCACTTCGGTGCCAAAAAAGACGTTTAAAAGCTCGATTTACGCAAAACTAGTTATAAGGACTTAGTTTTTTCTCGAGGTGAGTTTTTAAGTGTTGTTGGAGCTCAAAATGAGTCCCTATGAATTATTTTAATGTATTATATGTTCAAATACTGATTTGGGATCAAAACAACTTTGCTAGAGTCACTTCGGAGCCCAAATACCCATTTAAGGGCTCGATTTAGGCAAAACTAGTTATAAGGACTTAGTTTTTGCTCGAGGTGAGTTTTTAAGTGTTGTTGGATCTCAAAATGAGTCCCTAAGGCTTATTATAATATATTATATTAAAATACACATTTAGGACCTAAACAACCTTCGCTAGATTCTCTTCGGAGCCAAAAACCCATCTAAGGCTCGATTTTGGTAAAACTAGTTACAAAGACTTAGTTTATGCACGA
Source organism: Boehmeria nivea var. tenacissima (assembly GCA_018132145.1). Taxonomy (NCBI): domain Eukaryota; kingdom Viridiplantae; phylum Streptophyta; class Magnoliopsida; order Rosales; family Urticaceae; genus Boehmeria; species Boehmeria nivea. The sequence continues at coordinate 1,133,232 of CM030876.1, forward strand.
ATTGACCTTATAAGGCTTGTTGGAGCTCCAAACGAGTCTCTAAGACTTGTTATAATATATTATATGATCAATTACTGATTTGGGATGACAAGAACTTTGCTAGAGTCACTTCGGAGCCAATAAAACCCGTTTAAAAGCTCGATTTACGCAAAATAGTTATAAGGACTTAGTTTTTGCGCGAGGTGAGTTTTATGTGTTGTTGGAGATTAAAATGAGTCCCTATGAATTATTTTAATGTGTTATATGTTCAAATACTGATTTGGGATCAAAACATCTTGGCTAGAGTCACTTTGGAGCCAAAATACCCCTTTAAGGGCTCGATTTAGGCAAAACTAGTTATAAGGACTTAGTTTTTGCACGAGGTGAGTTTTTAAGTGTTGTTGGATCTCAAAATGAGTCCCTAAGACTTATTATAATATATTATATTAAAATACATATTTTGGACCTAAACAACTTCGCTAGATTCAATTCGGAGCCAAAAACCCATCTAAAGGCTCGATTTAGGGTAAACTAGTTACAAAGACTTAATTTATGCACGAAGTGACCTTATAAGGCCTGTTGGAGCTCCAAACGAGTCTCTAAGACTTGTTATAATATATTATATGTTCAAATACTGATTTGGGATCACAACAACTTTGCTACTGTCACTTCGGTGCCAAAAAAAGCCGTTTAAAAAGCTCGATTTACGCAAAACTAGTTATAAGGACTTAGTTTTTCTCGAGGTGAGTTTTTAAGTGTTGTTGGAGCTCAAAATGAGTCCCTATGAATTATTTTAATGTATTATATGTTCAAATACTGATTTGGGATCAAAAGAACTTTGCTAGAGTCACTTCGGAGCAAAAATAACCCATTTAAGAGCTCGATTTAGGCAAAACTAGTCATAAGGACTAAGTTTTTGCTCGAGGTGAGTTTTTAAGTGTTGTTGGATCTCAAAATGAGTCCCTAAGGCTTATTATAATATATTATATTAAAATTACACATTTAGGACCTAAACAACTTCGCTAGATTCTCTTCGGAGCCAAAAAACCCATCTAAAGGCTCGATTTAAGGAAAACTAGTTACAAAGACTTAGTTTATGCACGAATTGACCTTATAAGGCTTGTTGGAGCTCCAAACGAGTCTCTAAGACTTGTTATAATATATTATATGATCAATTACTGATTTGGGATGACAAGAACTTTGCTAGAGTCACTTCGGAGCCAATAAAACCCGTTTAAAGCTCGATTTACGCAAAATAGTTATAAGGACTTAGTTTTTGCGCGAGGTGAGTTTTATGTGTTGTTGGAGATTAAAATGAGTCCCTATGAATTATTTTAATGTGTTATATGTTCAAATACTGATTTGGGATCAAAACATCTTGGCTAGAGTCACTTTGGAGCCAAAATACCCCTTTAAGGGCTCGATTTAGGCAAAACTAGTTATAAGGACTTAGTTTTTGCACGAGGTGAGTTTTTTAAGTGTTGTTGGATCTCAAAATGAGTCCCTAAGACTTATTATAATATATTATATTAAAATACACATTTTGGACCTAAACAACTTCACTAGATTCACTTCGGAGCCAAAAAACCCATCTAAAGGCTCGATTTAGGGAAAACTAGTTACAAAGACTTAGTTTTTGCGCGAAGTGACCTTATAAGGCTTGTTGGAGCTCCAAACGAGTCTCTAAGACTTGTTATAATATATTATATGTTCAAATACTGATTTGGGATCACAACAACTTTGCTACAGTCACTTCGGTGCCAAAAAAGCCGTTTTAAAAGCTCGATTTACGCAAAACTAGTTATAAGGACTTAGTTTTTTCTCGAGGTGAGTTTTTAAGTGTTGTTGGAGCTCAAAATGAGTCCCTATGAATTATTTTAATGTATTATATGTTCAAATACTGATTTGGGATCAAAACAACTTTGCTACAGTCACTTCGGAGCCAAAATACCCATTTAAGGGCTCGATTTAGGCAAAACTAGTTATAAGTACTTAGTTTTTGCTCGAGGTGAGTTTTTAAGTGTTGTTGGATCTTAAAATGAGTCCCTAAGACTTATTATAATATGTTATATTAAAATACACATTAGGACCTAAACAACTTCGCTAGATTCTCTTCGGAGCCAAAAAACCCATCTAAAGGCTCGATTTAAGGAAAACTAGTTACAAAGACTTAGTTTATGCACGAATTGACCTTATAACGCTTGTTGGAGCTCCAAACGAGTCTCTAAGACTTGTTATAATATATTATACGATCAATTACTGATTTGGGATGACAAGAACTTTGCTAGAGTCACTTCGGAGCCAAAATACCAATTTAAGGGCTCGATTTAGGCAAAACTAGTTATAAGGACTTAGTTTTTCCGCGAGGTGGGTTTTTAAGTGTTGTTGGATCTGAAAATGAGTCCCTAAGACTTATTATAATATATTATATTAAAATACACATTTTGGACCTAAACAACTTCGCTAGATTCACTTCGGAGCCAAAAACCCATCTAAAGGCTCGATTTAGGGAAAACTAGTTACAAAGACTTAGTTTTTGCGCGAAGTGACCTTATAAGGCTTGTTGGAGCTCGAAACGAGTCTCTAAGACTTGTTATAATATATTGTATGTTCAAATACTGATTTGGGATCACAACAACTTTGCTACAGTCACTTCGGTGCCAAAAAAGCCGTTTAAAAAGCTCGATTTACGCAAAACTAGTTATAAGGACTTAGTTTTTTCTCGAGGTGAGTTTTTAAGTGTTGTTGGATCTCAAAATGAGTCCCTATGAATTATTTTAATGTATTATATATTCAAATACTGATTTGGGATCAAAACAACTTTGCTAGAGTCACTTCCGAGCCAAAATACCCATTTAAGGGCTCGATTTAGGCAAAACTAGTTATAAGGACTTAGTTTTTGCTCGAGGTGAGTTTTTAAGTGTTGTATGATCTTAAAATGAGTCCCTAAGACTTATTATAATATGTTATATTAAAATACACATTAGGACCTAAACAACTTCGCTAGATTCTCTTCGGAGCCAAAAACCCATCTAAAGGCTCGATTTAAGGTAAACTAGTTACAAAGACTTAATTTGTGCACGAAGTGACCTTATAAGGCTTGTTGGAGCTCCAAACGAGTCTCAAAGACTTGTTATAATATATTATATGATCAATTACTGATTTGGGATCACAATAACTTTGCTAGAGTCACTTCGGAGCCAAAAAACCCGTTTAAAAGCTCAATTTACGTAAAATAGTTATAAGGACTTAGTTTTTGCGCGAGGTGAGTTTTCAAGTGTTGTTGGAGCTCAAATGAGTCCCTACGAATTATTTTAATGTGTTATATGTTCAAATACTTATTTGGGATGAAAACAACTTTGCTAGAGTCACTTTAGGTCCAAAATACCCATTTAAGGGCTCGATTTAGGCAAAACTAGTTATAAGGACTTAGTTTTTGCGCGAGGTGAGTTTATAAGTTTTTAAGTGTTGTTGGATCTCAAAATGAGTTCCTAAGACTTATTATAATATATTATATTAAAATACACATTTAGGACCTAAACAACTTCGCTAGATTCACTTCGGAGCCAAAAACCAATCTAAAGGCTCGATTTAGGGAAAACTAGTTACCAAGACTTAGTTTTTGCGCGAAGTGAAGGAGCTCCAAACGAGTCTCTAAGACTTGTTATAATATATTATATGTTCAAATACTGATTTGGGATCACAACAACTTTGCTACAGTCACTTCGGTGCCAAAAAAGCCATTTAAAAGCTCGATTTACGCAAAACTAGTTATAAGGACTTAGTTTTTGCTCGAGGTGAGTTTTTAAGTGTTGTTGGAGCTCAAAATGACTCCCTACGAATTATTTTAATGTATTATATGTTCAAATACTGATTTGGGATCAAAACAACTTTGCTAGAGTCACTTCGGAGCAAAAATACCCATTTAAGAGCTCGATTTAGGCAAAACTAGTCATAAGGACTAAGTTTTTGCTCGAGGTGAGTTTTTAAGTGTTGTTGGATCTCAAAATGAGTCCCTAAGACTTATTATAATATATTATATTAAAATACATATTTTGGACCTAAACAACTTCGCTAGATTCAATTCGGAGCCAAAAACCCATCTAAAGGCTCGATTTAGGGTAAACTAGTTACAAAGACTTAATTTATGCACGAAGTGACCTTATAAGGCCGGTTGGAGCTCCAAACGAGTCTCTAAGACTTGTTATAATATATTATATGTTCAAATACTGATTTGGGATCACAACAACTTTGCTACTGTCACTTCGGTGCCAAAAAAGCCGTTTAAAAGCTCGATTTACGCAAAACTAGTTATAAGGACTTAGTTTTTTCTCGAGGTGAGTTTTTAAGTGTTGTTGGAGCTCAAAATGAGTCCCTATGAATTATTTTAATGTATTATATGTTCAAATACTGATTTGGGATCAAAACAACTTTGCTACAGTCACTTCGGAGCCAAAATACCCATTTAAGGGCTCGATTTAGGCAAAACTAGTTATAAGGACTTAGTTTTTGCTCGAGGTGAGTTTTTAAGTGTTGTTGGATCTTAAAATGAGTCCCTAAGACTTATTATAATATGTTATATTAAAATACACATTAGGACCTAAACAACTTCGCTAGATTCTCTTCGGAGCCAAAAACCCATCTAAAGGCTCGATTTAAGGAAAACTAGTTACAAAGACTTAGTTTATGCACGAATTGACCTTATAACGCTTGTTGGAGCTCCAAACGAGTCTCTAAGACTTGTTATAATATATTATACGATCAATTACTGATTTGGGATGACAAGAACTTTGCTAGAGTCACTTCGGAGCCAAAATACCAATTTAAGGGCTCGATTTAGGCAAAACTAGTTATAAGGACTTAGTTTTTGCGCGAGGTGGGTTTTTAAGTGTTGTTGGATCTCAAAATGAGTCCCTAAGACTTATTATAATATATTATATTAAAATACACATTTTGGACCTAAACAACTTCGCTAGATTCACTTCGGAGCCAAAAACCCATCTAAAGGCTCGATTTAGGGAAAACTAGTTACAAAGACTTAGTTTTTGCGCGAAGTGACCTTATAAGGCTTGTTGGAGCTCGAAACGAGTCTCTAAGACTTGTTATAATATATTGTATGTTCAAATACTGATTTGGGATCACAACAACTTTGCTACAGTCACTTCGGTGCCAAAAAAGCCGTTTAAAAGCTCGATTTACGCAAAACTAGTTATAAGGACTTAGTTTTTTCTCGAGGTGAGTTTTTAAGTGTTGTTGGATCTCAAAATGAGTCCCTATGAATTATTTTAATGTATTATATATTCAAATACTGATTTGGGATCAAAACAACTTTGCTAGAGTCACTTCGGAGCCAAAATACCCATTTAAGGGCTCGATTTAGGCAAAACTAGTTATAAGGACTTAGTTTTTGCTCGAGGTGAGTTTTTAAGTGTTGTATGATCTTAAAATGAGTCCCTAAGACTTATTATAATATGTTATATTAAAATACACATTAGGACCTAAACAACTTCGCTAGATTCTCTTCGGAGCCAAAAACCCATCTAAAGGCTCGATTTAAGGTAAACTAGTTACAAAGACTTAATTTGTGCACGAAGTGACCTTATAAGGCTTGTTGGAGCTCCAAACGAGTCTCAAAGACTTGTTATAATATATTATATGATCAATTACTGATTTGGGATCACAATAACTTTGCTAGAGTCACTTCGGAGCCAAAAAACCCGTTTAAAAGCTCAATTTACGTAAAATAGTTATAAGGACTTAGTTTTTGCGCGAGGTGAGTTTTCAAGTGTTGTTGGAGCTCAAAATGAGTCCCTACAAATTATTTTAATGTGTTATATGTTCAAATACTTATTTGGGATGAAAACAACTTTGCTAGAGTCACTTTAGGTCCAAAATACCCATTAAAGGGCTCGATTTAGGCAAAACTAGTTATAAGGACTTAGTTTTTGCGCGAGGTGAGTTTATAAGTTTTTAAGTGTTGTTGGATCTCAAAATGAGTTCCTAAGACTTATTATAATATATTATATTAAAATACACATTTAGGACCTAAACAACTTCGCTAGATTCACTTCGGAGCCAAAAACCAATCTAAAGGCTCGATTTAGGGAAAACTAGTTACCAAGACTTAGTTTTTGCGCGAAGTGAAGGAGCTCCAAACGAGTCTCTAAGACTTGTTATAATATATTATATGTTCAAATACTGATTTGGGATCACAACAACTTTGCTACAGTCACTTCGGTGCCAAAAAAGCCATTTAAAAGCTCGATTTACGCAAAACTAGTTATAAGGACTTAGTTTTTGCTCGAGGTGAGTTTTTAAGTGTTGTTGGAGCTCAAAATGACTCCCTACGAATTATTTTAATGTATTAATATGTTCAAATACTGATTTGGGATCAAAACAACTTTGCTAGAGTCACTTCGGAGCAAAAATACCCATTTAAGAGCTCGATTTAGGCAAAACTAGTCATAAGGACTAAGTTTTTGCTCGAGGTGAGTTTTTAAGTGTTGTTGGATCTCAAAATGAGTCCCTAAGACTTATTATAATATATTATATTAAAATACATATTTTGGACCTAAACAACTTCGCTAGATTCAATTCGGAGCCAAAAACCCATCTAAAGGCTCGATTTAGGGTAAACTAGTTACAAAGACTTAATTTATGCACGAAGTGACCTTATAAGGCCTGTTGGAGCTCCAAACGAGTCTCTAAGACTTGTTATAATATATTATATGTTCAAATACTGATTTGGATCACAACAACTTTGCTACTGTCACTTCGGTGCCAAAAAAGCCGTTTTAAAAGCTCGATTTACGCAAAACTAGTTATAAGGACTTAGTTTTTTCTCGAGGTGAGTTTTTAAGTGTTGTTGGAGCTCAAAATGAGTCCCTATGAATTATTTTAATGTATTATATGTTCAAATACTGATTTGGGATTAAAACAACTTTGCTAGAGTCACTTCGGAGCAAAAATACCCATTTAAGAGCTCGATTTAGGCAAAACTAGTCATAAGGACTAAGTTTTTGCTCGAGGTGAGTTTTAAGTGTTGTTGGATCTCAAAATGAGTCCCTAAGGCTTATTATAATATATTATATTAAAATACACATTTAGGACCTAAACAACTTCGCTAGATTCTCTTCGGAGCCAAAAACCCATCTAAAGGCTCGATTTAAGGAAAACTAGTTACAAAGACTTAGTTTATGCACGAATTGATCTTATAAGGCTTGTTGGAGCTCCAAACGAGTCTCTAAGACTTGTTATAATATATTATATGATCAATTACTGATTTGGGATGACAAGAACTTTGCTAGAGTCACTTCGGAGCCAATAAAACCCGTTTAAAAGCTCGATTTACGCAAAATAGTTATAAGGACTTAGTTTTTGCGCGAGGTGAGTTTTATGTGTTGTTGGAGATTAAAATGAGTCCCTATGAATTATTTTAATGTGTTATATGTTCAAATACTGATTTGGGATCAAAACATCTTGGCTAGAGTCACTTTGGAGCCAAATACCCCTTTAAGGGCTCGATTTAGGCAAAACTAGTTATAAGGACTTAGTTTTTGCACGAGGTGAGTTTTTAAGTGTTGTTGGATCTCAAAATGAGTCCCTAAGACTTATTATAATATATTATATTAAAATACACATTTTGGACCTAAACAACTTCACTAGATTCACTTCGGAGCCAAAAACCCATCTAAAGGCTCGATTTAGGGAAAACTAGTTACAAAGACTTAGTTTTTGCGCGAAGTGACCTTATAAGGCTTGTTGGAGCTCCAAACGAGTCTCTAAGACTTGTTATAATATATTATATGTTCAAATACTGATTTGGGATCACAACAACTTTGCTACAGTCACTTCGGTGCCAAAAAAGCCGTTTAAAAGCTCGATTTACGCAAAACTAGTTATAAGGACTTAGTTTGTTCTCGAGGTGAGTTTTTAAGTGTTGTTGGAGCTCAAAATGAGTCCCTATGAATTATTTTAATGTATTATATGTTCAAATACTGATTTGGGATCAAAACAACTTTGCTACAGTCACTTCGGAGCCAAAATACCCATTTAAGGGCTCGATTTAGGCAAAACTAGTTATAAGGACTTAGTTTTTGCTCGAGGTGAGTTTTTAAGTGTTGTTGGATCTTAAAATGAGTCCCTAAGACTTATTATAATATGTTATATTAAAATACACATTAGGACCAAAACAACTTCGCTAGATTCTCTTCGGAGCCAAAAACCCATCTAAAGGCTCGATTTAAGGAAAACTAGTTACAAAGACTTAGTTTATGCACGAATTGACCTTATAACGCTTGTTGGAGCTCCAAACGAGTCTCTAAGACTTGTTATAATATATTATACGATCAATTACTGATTTGGGATGACAAGAACTTTGCTAGAGTCACTTCGGAGCCAAAATACCAATTTAAGGGCTCGATTTAGGCAAAACTAGTTATAAGGACTTAGTTTTTGCGCGAGGTGGGTTTTTAAGTGTTGTTGGATCTCAAAATGAGTCCCTAAGACTTATTATAATATATTATATTAAAATACACATTTTGGACCTAAACAACTTCGCTAGATTCACTTCGGAGCCAAAAACCCATCTAAAGGCTCGATTTAGGGAAAACTAGTTACAAAGACTTAGTTTTTGCGCGAAGTGACCTTATAAGGCTTGTTGGAGCTCGAAACGAGTCTCTAAGACTTGTTATAATATATTGTATGTTCAAATACTGATTTGGGATCACAGCAACTTTGCTACAGTCACTTCGGTGCCAAAAAAGCCGTTTAAAAGCTCGATTTACGCAAAACTAGTTATAAGGACTTAGTTTTTTCTCGAGGTGAGTTTTTAAGTGTTGTTGGATCTCAAAATAAGTCCCTATGAATTATTTTAATGTATTATATATTCAAATACTGATTTGGGATCAAAACAACTTTGCTAGAGTCACTTCGGAGCCAAAATACCCATTTAAGGGCTCGATTTAGGCAAAACTAGTTATAAGGACTTAGTTTTTGCTCGAGGTGAGTTTTTAAGTGTTGTATGATCTTAAAATGAGTCCCTAAGACTTATTATAATATGTTATATTAAAATACACATTAGGACCTAAACAACTTCGCTAGATTCTCTTCGGAGCCAAAAACCCATCTAAAGGCTCGATTTAAGGTAAACTAGTTACAAAGACTTAATTTGTGCACGAAGTGACCTTATAAGGCTTGTTGGAGCTCCGAACGAGTCTCAAAGACTTGTTATAATATATTATATGATCAATTACTGATTTGGGATCACAATAACTTTGCTAGAGTCACTTCGGAGGCAAAAAACCCGTTTAAAAGCTCAATTTACGTAAAATAGTTATAAGGACTTAGTTTTTGCGCGAGGTGAGTTTTCAAGTGTTGTTGGAGCTCAAAATGAGTCCCTACGAATTATTTTAATGTGTTATATGTTCAAATACATATTTGGGATGAAAACAACTTTGCTAGAGTCACTTTAGGTCCAAAATACCCATTTAAGGGCTCGATTTAGGCAAAACTAGTTATAAGGACTTAGTTTTTGCGCGAGGTGAGTTTATAAGTTTTTAAGTGTTGTTGGATCTCAAAATGAGTTCCTAAGACTTATTATAATATATTATATTAAAATACACATTTAGGACCTAAACAACTTCGCTAGATTCACTTCGGAGCCAAAAACCAATCTAAAGGCTCGATTTAGGGGAAAACTAGTTACCAAGACTTAGTTTTTGCGCGAAGTGAAGGAGCTCCAAACGAGTCTCTAAGACTTGTTATAATATATTATATGTTCAAATACTGATTTGGGATCACAACAACTTTGCTACAGTCACTTCGGTGCCAAAAAAGCCATTTAAAAGCTCGATTTACGCAAAACTAGTTATAAGGACTTAGTTTTTGCTCGAGGTGAGTTTTTAAGTGTTGTTGGAGCTCAAAATGACTCCCTACGAATTATTTTAATGTATTATATGTTCAAATACTGATTTGGGATCAAAACAACTTTGCTAGAGTCACTTCGGAGCAAAAATACCCATTTAAGAGCTCGATTTAGGCAAAACTAGTCATAAGGACTAAGTTTTTGCTCGAGGTGAGTTTTTAAGTGTTGTTGGATCTCAAAATGAGTCCCTAAGACTTATTATAATATATTATATTAAAATACATATTTTGGACCTAAACAACTTCGCTAGATTCAATTCGGAGCCAAAAACCCATCTAAAGGCTCGATTTAGGGTAAACTAGTTACAAAGACTTAATTTATGCACGAAGTGACCTTATAAGGCCTGTTGGAGCTCCAAACGAGTCTCTAAGACTTGTTATAATATATTATATGTTCAAATACTGATTTGGGATCACAACAACTTTGCTACTGTCACTTCGGTGCCAAAAAAGCCGTTTAAAAGCTCGATTTACGCAAAACTAGTTATAAGGACTTAGTTTTTTCTCGAGGTGAGTTTTTAAGTGTTGTTGGAGCTCAAAATGAGTCCCTATGAATTATTTTAATGTATTATATGTTCAAATACTGATTTGGGATCAAAACAACTTTGCTAGAGTCACTTCGGAGCCAAAATACCCATTTAAGGGCTCGATTTAGGCAAAACTAGTTATAAGGACTTAGTTTTTGCTCGAGGTGAGTTTTTAAGTGTTGTTGGATCTCAAAATGAGGCCCTAAGGCTTATTATAATATATTATATTAAAATACACATTTAGGACCTAAACAACTTCGCTAGATTCTCTTCGGAGCCAAAAACCCATCTAAAGGCTCGATTTTGGTAAAACTAGTTACAAAGACTTAGTTTATTCACGAATTGACCTTATAAGGCTTGTTGGAGCTCCAAACGAGTCTCTAAGACTTGTTATAATATATTATATGATCAATTACTGATTTGGGATGACAAGAACTTTGCTAGAGTCACTTCGGAGCCAATAAAACCCGTTTAAAAGCTCGATTTACGCAAAATAGTTATAAGGACTTAGTTTTTGCGCGAGGTGAGTTTTATGTGTTGTTGGAGATTAAAATGAGTCCCTATGAATTATTTTAATGTGTTATATGTTCAAATACTGATTTGGGATCAAAACATCTTGGCTAGAGTCACTTTGGAGCCAAAATACCCCTTTAAGGGCTCGATTTAGGCAAAACTAGTTATAAGGACTTAGTTTTTGCACGAGGTGAGTTTTTAAGTGTTGTTGGATCTCAAAATGAGTCCCTAAGACTTATTATAATTATTATATTAAAATACACATTTTGGACCTAAACAACTTCACTAGATTCACTTCGGAGCCAAAAAACCATCTAAAGGCTCGATTTAGGGAAAACTAGTTACAAAGACTTAGTTTTTGCGCGAAGTGACCTTATAAGGCTTGTTGGAGCTCCAAACGAGTCTCTAAGACTTGTTATAATATATTATATGTTCAAATACTGATTTGGGATCACAACAACTTTGCTACAGTCACTTCGGTGCCAAAAAAGCCGTTTAAAAGCTCGATTTACGCAAAACTAGTTATAAGGACTTAGTTTTTTCTCGAGGTGAGTTTTTAAGTGTTGTTGGAGCTCAAAATGAGTCCCTATGAATTATTTTAATGTATTATATGTTCAAATACTGATTTGGGTTCAAAACAACTTTGCTACAGTCACTTCGGAGCCAAAATACCCATTTAAGGGCTCGATTTAGGCAAAACTAGTTATAAGGACTTAGTTTTTGCTCGAGGTGAGTTTTTAAGTGTTGTTGGATCTTAAAATGAGTCCCTAAGACTTATTATAATATGTTATATTAAAATACACATTAGGACCTAAACAACTTCGCTAGATTCTCTTCGGAGCCAAAAACCCATCTAAAGGCTCGATTTAAGGAAAACTAGTTACAAAGACTTAGTTTATGCACGAATTGACCTTATAACGCTTGTTGGAGCTCCAAACGAGTCTCTAAGACTTGTTATAATATATTATACGATCAATTACTGATTTGGGATGACAAGAACTTTGCTAGAGTCACTTCGGAGCCAAAATACCAATTTAAGGGCTCGATTTAGGCAAAATAGTTATAAGGACTTAGTTTTTGCGCGAGGTGGGTTTTTAAGTGTTGTTGGATCTCAAAATGAGTCCCTAAGACTTATTATAATATATTATATTAAAATACACATTTTGGACCTAAACAACTTCGCTAGATTCACTTCGGAGCCAAAAACCATCTAAAGGCTCGATTTAGGGGAAAACTAGTTACAAAGACTTAGTTTTTGCGCGAAGTGACCTTATAAGGCTTGTTGGAGCTCGAAACGAGTCTCTAAGACTTGTTATAATATATTGTATGTTCAAATACTGATTTGGGATCACAACAACTTTGCTACAGTCACTTCGGTGCCAAAAAAAGCCGTTTAAAAGCTCGATTTACGCAAAACTAGTTATAAGGACTTAGTTTTTTTCTCGAGGTGAGTTTTTAAGTGTTGTTGGAGCTAAAAATGAGTCCCTATGAATTAATTTAATGTATTATATATTCAAATACTGATTTGGGATCAAAACAACTTTGCTAGAGTCACTTCGGAGCCAAAATACCCATTTAAGGGCTCGATTTAGGCAAAACTAGTTATAAGGACTTAGTTTTTGCTCGAGGTGAGTTTTTAAGTGTTGTTGGATCTTAAAATGAGTCCCTAAGACTTATTATAATATGTTATATTAAAATACACATTAGGACCTAAACAACTTCGCTAGATTCTCTTCGGAGCCAAAAACCCATCTAAAGGCTCGATTTAAGGAAAACTAGTTACAAAGACTTAGTTTATGCACGAATTGACCTTATAACGCTTGTTGGAGCTCCAAACGAGTCTCTAAGACTTGTTATAATATATTATACGATCAATTACTGATTTGGGATGACAAGAACTTTGCTAGAGTCACTTCGGAGCCAAAATACCAATTTAAGGGCTCGATTTAGGCAAAACTAGTTATAAGGACTTAGTTTTTGCGCGAGGTGTGTTTTTAAGTGTTGTTGGATCTCAAAATGAGTCCCTAAGACTTATTATAATATATTATATTAAAATACACATTTTGGACCTAAACAACTTCACTAGATTCACTTCGGATCCAAAAACCCATCTAAAGGCTCGATTTAGGGAAAACTAGTTACAAAGACTTAGTTTTTGCGCGAAGTGACCTTATAAGGCTTGTTGGAGCTCCAAACGAGTCTCTAAGACTTGTTATAATATATTATATGTTCAAATACTGATTTGGGATCACAACAACTTTGCTACAGTCACTTCGGTGCCAAAAAAGCCGTTTAAAAGCTCGATTTACGCAAAACTAGTTATAAGGACTTAGTTTTTTCTCGAGGTGAGTTTTTAAATGTTGTTGGAGCTCAAAATGAGTCCCTATGAATTATTTTAATGTATTATATGTTCAAATACTGATTTGGGATCAAAACAACTTTGCTAGAGTCACTTCGGAGCCCAAATACCCATTTAAGGGCTCGATTTAGGCAAAACTAGTTATAAGGACTTAGTTTTTGCTCGAGGTGAGTTTTTAAGTGTTGTTGGATCTTAAAATGAGTCCCTAAGACTTATTATAATATGTTATATTAAAATACACATTAGGACTAAACAACTTCGCTAGATTCTCTTCGGAGCCAAAAACCCATCTAAAGGCTCGATTTAAGGAAAACTAGTTACAAAGACTTAGTTTATGCACGAATTGACCTTATAACGCTTGTTGGAGCTCCAAACGAGTCTCTAAGACTTGTTATAATATATTATACGATCAATTACTGATTTGGGATGACAAGAACTTTGCTAGAGTCACTTCGGAGCCAAAATACCAATTTAAGGGCTCGATTTAGGCAAAACTAGTTATAAGGACTTAGTTTTTGCGCGAGGTGGGTTTTTAAGTGTTGTTGGATCTCAAAATGAGTCCCTAAGACTTATTATAATATATTATATTAAAATACACATTTTGGACCTAAACAACTTCGCTAGATTCACTTCGGAGCCAAAAACCCATCTAAAGGCTCGATTTAGGGAAAACTAGTTACAAAGACTTAGTTTTTGCGCGAAGTGACCTTATAAGGCTTGTTGGAGCTCGAAACGAGTCTCTAAGACTTGTTATAATATATTGTATGTTCAAATACTGATTTGGGATCACAACAACTTTGCTACAGTCACTTCGGTGCCAAAAAAGCCGTTTAAAAGCTCGATTTACGCAAAACTAGTTATAAGGACTTAGTTTTTTCTCGAGGTGAGTTTTTAAGTGTTGTTGGAGCTAAAAATGAGTCCCTATGAATTAATTTAATGTATTATATATTCAAATACTGATTTGGGATCAAAACAACTTTGCTAGAGTCACTTCGGAGCCAAAATACCCATTTAAGGGCTCGATTTAGGCAAAACTAGTTATAAGGACTTAGTTTTTGCTCGAGGTGAGTTTTTAAGTGTTGTTGGATCTTAAAATGAGTCCCTAAGACTTATTATAATATGTTATATTAAAATACACATTAGGACCTAAACAACTTCGCTAGATTCTCTTCGGAGCCAAAAACCCATCTAAAGGCTCGATTTAAGGAAAACTAGTTACAAAGACTTAGTTTATGCACGAATTGACCTTATAACGCTTGTTGGAGCTCCAAACGAGTCTCTAAGACTTGTTATAATATATTATACGATCAATTACTGATTTGGGATGACAAGAACTTTGCTAGAGTCACTTCGGAGCCAAAATACCAATTTAAGGGCTCGATTTAGGCAAAACTAGTTATAAGGACTTAGTTTTTGCGCGAGGTGAGTTTTTAAGTGTTGTTGGATCTCAAAATGAGTCCCTAAGACTTATTATAATATATTATATTAAAATACACATTTTGGACCTAAACAACTTCACTAGATTCACTTCGGATCCAAAAACCCATCTAAAGGCTCGATTTAGGGAAAACTAGTTACAAAGACTTAGTTTTGCGCGAAGTGACCTTATAAGGCTTGTTGGAGCTCCAAACGAGTCTCTAAGACTTGTTATAATATATTATATGTTCAAATACTGATTTGGGATCACAACAACTTTGCTACAGTCACTTCGGTGCCAAAAAAGCCGTTTAAAAAGCTCGATTTACGCAAAACTAGTTATAAGGACTTAGTTTTTTCTCGAGGTGAGTTTTTAAATGTTGTTGGAGCTCAAAATGAGTCCCTATGAATTATTTTAATGTATTATATGTTCAAATACTGATTTGGGATCAAAACAACTTTGCTAGAGTCACTTCGGAGCCCAAATACCCATTTAAGGGCTCGATTTAGGCAAAACTAGTTATAAGGACTTAGTTTTTGCTCGAGGTGAGTTTTTAAGTGTTGTTGGATCTTAAAATGAGTCCCTAAGACTTATTATAATATGTTATATTAAAATACACATTAGGACCTAAACAACTTCGCTAGATTCTCTTCGGAGCCAAAAACCCATCTAAAGGCTCGATTTAAGGTAAACTAGTTACAAAGGCTTAATTTGTGCACGAAGTGACCTTATAAGGCTTGTTGGAGCTCCAAACGAGTCTCAAAGACTTGTTATAATATATTATATGATCAATTACTGATTTGGGATCACAATAACTTTGCTAGAGTCACTTCGGAGCCAAAAAACCCGTTTAAAAGCTCAATTTACGTAAAATAGTTATAAGGACTTAGTTTTTGCGCGAGGTGAGTTTTCAAGTGTTGTTGGAGCTCAAAATGAGTCCCTACGAATTATTTTAATGTGTTATATGTTCAAATACTTATTTGGGATGAAAACAACTTTGCTAGAGTCACTTTAGGTCCAAAATACCCATTTAAGGGCTCGATTTAGGCAAAAACTAGTTATAAGGACTTAGTTTTTGCGCGAGGTGAGTTTATAAGTTTTTAAGTGTTGTTGGATCTCAAATGAGTTCCTAAGACTTATTATAATATATTATATTAAAATACACATTTAGGACCTAAACAACTTCGCTAGATTCACTTCGGAGCCAAAAACCAATCTAAAGGCTCGATTTAGGGAAAACTAGTTACCAAGACTTCGTTTTTGCGCGAAGTGAAGGAGCTCCAAACGAGTCTCTAAGACTTGTTATAATATATTATATGTTCAAATACTGATTTGGGATCACAACAACTTTGCTACAGTCACTTCGGTGCCAAAAAAGCCATTTTAAAAGCTCGATTTACGCAAAACTAGTTATAAGGACTTAGTTTTTGCTCGAGGTGAGTTTTTAAGTGTTGTTGGAGCTCAAAATGACTCCCTACGAATTATTTTAATGTATTATATGTTCAAATACTGATTTGGGATCAAAACAACTTTGCTAGAGTCACTTCGGAGCAAAAATACCCATTTAAGAGCTCGATTTAGGCAAAACTAGTCATAAGGACTAATTTTTGCTCGAGGTGAGTTTTTTAAGTGTTGTTGGATCTCAAAATGAGTCCCTAAGACTTATTATAATATATTATATTTAAAATACATATTTTGGACCTAAACAACTTCGCTAGATTCAATTCGGAGCCAAAAACCCATCTAAAGGCTCGATTTAGGGTAAACTAGTTACAAAGACTTAATTTATGCACGAAGTGACCTTATAAGGCCTGTTGGAGCTCCAAACGAGTCTCTAAGACTTGTTATAATATATTATATGTTCAAATACTGATTTGGGATCACAACAACTTTGCTACTGTCACTTCGGTGCCAAAAAAGCCGTTTTAAAAGCTCGATTTACGCAAAACTAGTTATAAGGACTTAGTTTTTTCTCGAGGTGAGTTTTTAAGTGTTGTTGGAGCTCAAATGAGTCCCTATGAATTATTTTAATGTATTATATGTTCAAATACTGATTTGGGATCAAAACAACTTTGCTAGAGTCACTTCGGAGCCAAAATACCCCATTTAAGGGCTCGATTTAGGCAAAACTAGTTATAAGGACTTAGTTTTTGCTCCGAGGTGAGTTTTTAAGTGTTGTTGGATCTCAAAATGAGTCCCTAAGGCTTATTATAATATATTATATTAAAATACACATTTAGGACCCTAAACAACTTCGCTAGATTCTCTTCGGAGCCAAAAACCCATCTAAAGGCTCGATTTTGGTAAAACTAGTTACAAAGACTTAGTTATATGCACGAATTGACCTTATAAGGCTTGTTGGAGCTCCAAACGAGTCTCTAAGACTTGTTATAATATATTATATGATCATTACTGATTTGGGATGACAAGAACTTTGCTAGAGTCACTTCGGAGCCAATAAAACCCGTTTAAAAGCTCGATTTACGCAAAATAGTTATAAGGACTTAGTTTTTGCGCGAGGTGAGTTTTATGTGTTGTTGGAGATTAAAATGAGTCCCTATGAATTATTTTAATGTGTTATATGTTCAAATACTGATTTGGGATCAAAACATCTTGGCTAGAGTCACTTTGGAGCCAAAATACCCCCTTTAAGGGCTCGATTTAGGCAAACTAGTTATAAGGACTTAGTTTTTGCACGAGGTGAGTTTTTAAGTGTTGTTGGATCTCAAAATGAGTCCCTAAGACTTATTATAATATATTATATTAAAATACACATTTTGGACCTAAACAACTTCACTAGATTCACTTCGGAGCCAAAAACCCATCTAAAGGCTCGATTTAGGGAAAACTAGTTACAAAGACTTAGTTTTTGCGCGAAGTGACCTTATAAGGCTTGTTGGAGCTCCAAACGAGTCTCTAAGACTTGTTATAATATATTATATGTTCAAATACTGATTTGGGATCACAACAACTTTGCTACAGTCACTTCGGTGCCAAAAAAGCCGTTGTTTAAAAGCTCGATTTACGCAAAACTAGTTATAAGGACTTAGTTTTTTCTCGAGGTG
Source organism: Boehmeria nivea var. tenacissima (assembly GCA_018132145.1). Classification (NCBI taxonomy): domain Eukaryota; kingdom Viridiplantae; phylum Streptophyta; class Magnoliopsida; order Rosales; family Urticaceae; genus Boehmeria; species Boehmeria nivea. The sequence continues at coordinate 1,151,016 of CM030876.1, forward strand.
AGTTTTTAAGTGTTGTTGGAGGTCAAAATGAGTCCCTATGAATTATTTTAATGTATTATATGTTCAAATACTGATTTGGGATCAAAACAACTTTGCTACAGTCACTTCGGAGCCAAAATACCCATTTAAGGGCTCGATTTAGGCAAAACTAGTTATAAGGACTTAGTTTTTGCTCGAGGTGAGTTTTTAAGTGTTGTTGGATCTTAAAATGAGTCCCTAAGACTTATTATAATATGTTTTTTTAAAATACACATTAGGACCTAAACAACTTCGCTAGATTCTCTTCGGAGCCAAAAACCATCTAAAAGGCTCGATTTAAGGAAAACTAGTTACAAAGACTTAGTTTATGCACGAATTGACCTTATAACGCTTGTTGGAGCTCCAAACGAGTCTCTAAGACTTGTTATAATATATTATACGATCAATTACTGATTTGGATGACAAGAACTTTGCTAGAGTCACTTCGGAGCCCAAAATACCAATTTAAGGGCTCGATTTAGGCAAAACTAGTTATAAGGACTTAGTTTTTGCGCGAGGTGGGTTTTTAAGTGTTGTTGGATCTCAAAATGAGTCCCTAAGACTTATTATGAAATATTATATTAAAATACACATTTTGGACCTAAACAACTTCACTAGATTCACTTCGGATCCAAAAACCCATCTAAAGGCTCGATTTAGGGAAAACTAGTTACAAAGACTTAGTTTTTGCGCGAAGTGACCTTATAAGGCTTGTTGGAGCTCCAAACGAGTCTCTAAGACTTGTTATAATATATTATATGTTCAAATACTGATTTGGATCACAACAACTTTGCTACAGTCACTTCGGTGCCAAAAAAGCCGTTTAAAAGCTCGATTTACGCAAAACTAGTTTATAAGGACTTAGTTTTTTCTCGAGGTGAGTTTTTAAGTGTTGTTGGAGCTCAAAATGAGTCCCTATGAATTATTTTAATGTATTATATGTTCAAATACTGATTTGGGATCAAAACAACTTTGCTAGAGTCACTTCGGAGCCAAAATACCCATTTAAGGGCTCGATTTAGGCAAAACTAGTTATAAGGACTTAGTTTTTGCTCGAGGTGAGTTTTTAAGTGTTGTTGGATCTTAAAATGAGTCCCTAAGACTTATTATAATATGTTATATTAAAATACACATTAGGACCTAAACAACTTCGCTAGATTCTCTTCGGAGCCAAAAACCCATCTAAAGGCTCGATTTAAGGAAAACTAGTTACAAAGACTTAGTTTATGCACGAATTGAACTTATAAGGCTTGTTGGAGCTCCAAACGAGCCTCTAAGACTTGTTATAATATATTATACGATCAATTACTGATTTGGGATGACAAGAACTTTGCTAGAGTCACTTCGGAGCCAAAATACCCATTTAAGGGCTCGATTTAGGCAAAACTAGTTATAAGGACTTAGTTTTTGCTCGAGGTGAGTTTTTAAGTGTTGTTGGATCTCAAAATGAGTCCCTAAGACTTATTATAATATATTATATTAAAATACACATTTAGGACCTAAACAACTTCGCTAGATTCTCTTCGGAGCCAAAAACCCATCTAAAGGCTCGATTTAAGGAAAACTAGTTACAAAGACTTAGTTTATGCACGAATTGACCTTATAAGGCTTGTTGGAGCTCCAAACGAGTCTCAAAGACTTGTTATAATATATTATATGATCAATTACTTATTTGGGATGACAAGAACTTTGCTAGAGTCACTTCGGAACCAATAAAACCCGTTTAAAAGCTCGATTTACGCAAAATAGTTATAAGGACTTAGTTTTTGCGCGAGGTGAGTTTTATGTGTTGTTGGAGATTAAAATGAGTCCCTATGAATTATTTTAATGTGTTATATGTTCAAATACTGATTTTGGATCAAAACAACTTTGCTAGAGTCACTTTAGAGCCAAAATACCCATTTAAGGGCTCGATTTAGGTAAAACTAGTTATAAGGACTTAGTTTTTGCGCGAGGTGGGTTTTTAAGTGTTGTTGGATCTCAAAATGAGTCCCTAAGACTTATTATAATATTTTATATTAAAATACACATTTTGGACCTAAACAACTTCGCTAGATTCTCTTCGGAGCCAAAAACCCATCTAATGGCTCGATTAAAGGAAAACTAGTTACAAAGACTTAGTTTATGCACGAATTGACCTTATAAGGCTTGTTGGAGCTCCAAACGAGCCTCTAAGACTTGTTATAATATATTATACGATCAATTACTGATTTGGGATGACAAGAACTTTGCTAGAGTCACTTCGGAGCCAAAATACCCATTTAAGGGCTCGATTTAGGCAAAACTAGTTATAAGGACTTAGTTTTTGCGCGAGGTGAGTTTTTAAGTGTTGTTGGATCTCAAAATGAGTCCCTAAGACTTATTATAATATATTATATTAAAATACACATTTTGGACCTAAACAACTTCGCTAGATTCACTTCGGATCCAAAAACCCATCTAAAGGCTCGATTTAGGGAAAACTAGTTACAAGACTTAGTTTTTGCGCGAAGTGACCTTATAAGGCTTGTTGGAGCTCGAAACGAGTCTCTAAGACTTGTTATAATATATTATATGTTCAAATACTGATTTGGGATCACAACAACTTTGCTACAGTCACTTCGGTGCCAAAAAAAGCCGTTTAAAAGCTCGATTTACGCAAACTAGTTATAAGGACTTAGTTTTTTCTCGAGGTGAGTTTTTAAGTGTTGTTGGAGCTCAAAATGAGTCCCTATGAATTATTTTAATGTATTATATGTTCAAATACTGATTTGGGATCAAAACAACTTTGCTAGAGTCACTTCGGAGCCAAAATACCCATTTAAGGGCTCGATTTAGGCAAAACTAGTTATAAGGACTTAGTTTTTGCTCGAGGTGAGTTTTTAAGTGTTGTTGGATCTTAAAATGAGTCCCTAAGACTTATTATAATATGTTATATTAAAATACACATTAGGACCTAAACAACTTCGCTAGATTCTCTTCGGAGCCAAAAACCCATCTAAAGGCTCGATTTAAGGAAAACTAGTTACAAAGACTTAGTTTATGCGCGAATTGACCTTATAAGGCTTGTTGGAGCTCCAAACGAGTCTCTAAGACTTGTTATAACATATTATACGATCAATTACTGATTTGGGATGACAAGAACTTTGCTAGAGTCACTTCGGAGCCAAAATACCAATTTAAGGGCTCGATTTAGGCAAAACTAGTTATAAGGACTTAGTTTTTGCGCGAGGTGAGTTTTTAAGTGTTGTTGGATCTCAAAATGAGTCCCTAAGACTTATTATAATATATTATATTAAAATACACATTTAGGACCTAAACAACTTCGCTAGATTCTCTTCGGAGCCAAAAACCCATATAAAGGCTCAATTTTGGTAAAACTAGTTACAAAGACTTAGTTTATGCACGAATTGACCTTGTAAGGCTTTTTGGAGCTCCAAACGAGTCTCTAAGACTTGTTATAATATATTATATGATTAATTACTGATTTGGGATGACAAGAACTTTGCTAGAGTCACTTCGGAGCCAATAAAACCCGTTTAAAAGCTCGATTTACGCAAAATAGTTATAAGGACTTAGTTTTTGCGCGATGTGAGTTTTATGTGTTGTTGGAGATTAAAATGAGTCCCTATGAATTATTTTAATGTGTTATATGTTCAAATACTAATTTGGGATCAAAACAACTTGGCTAGAGTCACTTTGGAGCCAAAATACCCATTTAAGGGCTCGATTTAGGCAAAACTAGTTATAAGGACTTAGTTTTTGCGCGAGGTGAGTTTTTAAGTGTTGTTGGAGCTCAAAATGAGTCCCTACAAGTTATTTTAAAGTGTTATATGTTCAAATACTGATTTGGGATCAAAACATGTTTGCTAGAGTCACTTTAGAGCCAAAATAGCCATTTAAGGGCTCGATTTAGGCAAAACTAGTTATAAGGACTTAGTTTTTGCGCGAGGTGAGTTTTTAAGTTTTTAAGTGTTGTTGGATCTCAAAATGAGTTCCTAAGACTTATTATAATATATTATATTAAAATACACATTTAGGACCTAAACAACTTCGCTAGATTCACTTCGGAGCCAAAAACCAATCTAAAGGCTCGATTTAGGGAAAACTAGTTACAAAAGGCTTGTTGGAGATCCAAACGAGTCTCTAAGACTTGTTATAATATATTATATGTTCAAATACGGATTTGGGATCACAACAACTTTGCTAGAGTCACTTCGGTGCCAAAAAAACCGTTTTAAAAGCTCGATTTACACAAAACTAGTTATAAGGACTTAGTTTTTGCTCGAGGTGAGTTCTTAAGTTGGAGCCTTTAAAGGGCTTTTTTCGCTCCGAAGTGACTCTAACAAAGTTGTTTTTATTGTACACTACTATATGTACAATTGAACCATCAAAAGGCTTTTTTGGCTGCGAAGCGACTCTAGCAAAGTTGTTGTGATCCCAAATGCCTATTTAAACATATAATATATTATAATAAATCTTAGGGACTGATTTGGAGATGTAACAAAACTGAAAAACTCACTTCGTACTATATCTAAGTGCTTACAACAAGTTTTAGCTAAATGGAGCCTCTAAAGGACTTTTTTGGCTCCGAAGTGACTCTAGCAAAGTTGTTTTGATTGTACACTAGTATATGAACATAAATGTTATTATAATAAGTCTTAAGGACTCATTTTGAGATTCAAAAAGCCTTAAAAAGTCGCTACACGCAAAAACTAAGTCCTTTTTGCAAGTTGTGCTTAAATCGAGCCTTTAAAGGGCTTTTTTGGTTTCGAAGTGACTCTAGCAAAGTTGTTTTGATCCCAAAAGTATATTTAAACATATAATATATTATAATAAGTCTTAGGGACTCATTTGGAGCTCCAATATGCTTTAAAAACTCGATTGGCGCTATAACAAAGTCATTATAAGTAGTTTTGCCGAGATCGAGCCTTTTAAGGGCTTTTTTGGTTCCGAAGTGACTCTAACTAAGTTTTTTTTTTTGATACCAAATGTGTATTTAAACATATAATTTATTATAATAAGTCTTAGGGACTCATTTGGAGCTCCAACAAGCTTTAAAAACTCACTTCGAGCAAAAATAAATACTTATAACCAGTTTTACCTAAATCGAGCCTTTAAAGGGCTTCTTTGGCTCCAAAGTGTGTCTAGCGGTGTTATTTTGATCCTAAATGAGTATTTAAACATATATTGTGTTGTAATAAGTCTTAGAAACTCACTTGGCATTCCAAGAAGCGTTAAAAACCCATTCGCGTTAAAACAAAGTCATTATAACTAGTTTTGCCGAAATTGAACCATCAAAAGGCTTTTTTGGCTGCGAAGCGACTCTAACAAAGTTGTTGTGATCCCAAATGCCTATTTAAACATATAATATACTAGAAGAAATCTTAGGGACATATTTGGAGATATAACAAAACTTAAAAACTCACTTCGCACTAAATCTAAGTGCTTACAATAAGTTTTAGCTAAATGGAGCCTTTAAAGGGCTTTTTTGGCACCGAAGTGACTCTAGCAAAATTGTTTTGATTGTACACTAGTATATGAACATAAATGTTATTATAATAAGTCTTAAGGACTCATTTTGAGCTTCAACAAGCCTTAAAAAGTCTCTACGCACAAAAACTAAGTCCTTTTTGCAAGTTGTGCCTAAATCGATCCTTTAAAGGGCTTTTTAGGTTCCGAAGTGACTCTAGCAAAGTTGTTTTGATCTCAAAAGTGTGTTTAAACATATAATATATTATAATAAGTCTTAGGGACTCATTTGGAGATCCAATATGCTTTAAAAACTCGATTCGTGCTTAGACAAAGTCATTATAAGTAGTTTTGCCGAAATAGAGCCTTTTAAGGGCTTTTTTGGTTCCGAAGTGACTCTAACAAAGTGTTTTTTGATCCCAAATGTGTATTTAAACATATATTTTATTATAATATGTCTTAGGGATCATTTAGAGCTCCAACAAGCTTTAAAAACTCACTTCGCGCAAAAATAAATGCTTATAACCAGTTTTACCTAAATCGAGCCTTTAGAGGGCTTCATTGGCTCCAAAGTGTGTCTAGCAGTGTTATTTATATACTAAATGAATATTTGAACATATATTGTATTATAATAAGTCTTAGGAACTCACTTGGCATTCCAAGAAGCGTTAAAAACCAATTTCGCATTAAAACAAAGTCATTATAACAAGTTTTGCCGAAATTGAACCATCAAAAGGCTTTTTTGGCTGCAAAGCGACTCTAGCAAAGTTGTTGTGATCCCAAATGCCTATTTAAATATATAATATATTATAATAAATCTTAGGGACTGATTTGGAGATGTAACAAAACTGAAAAACTCACTTCGTACTAAATCTAAGTGCTTACAATAAGTTTTAGCTCAATGGAGCCTCTAAAGGGCTTTTTTGGCTCCGAAGTGACTCTAGCAAAGTTGTTTTGATTGTACACTAGTATATGAACATAAATGTTATTATAATAAGTCTTAAGGACTCATTTTGAGCTTCAACAAGCCTTAAAAAGTCTCTACGCGCAAAAACTAAGTCCTTTTTGCAAGTTGTGCCTAAATCGATCCTTTAAAGGGCTTTTTAGGTTCCGAAGTGACTCTAGCAAAGTTGTTTTGATCTCAAAAGTGTGTTTAAACATATAATATATTATAATAAGTCTTAGGGACTCATTTGGAGATCCAATATGCTTTAAAAACTCGATTCGTGCTTAGACAAAGTCATTATAAGTAGTTTTGCCGAAATAGAGCCTTTTAAGGGCTTTTTTGGTTCCGAAGTGACTCTAACAAAGTGTTTTTTGATCCCAAATGTGTATTTAAACATATATTTTATTATAATATGTCTTAGGGATCATTTAGAGCTCCAACAAGCTTTAAAAACTCACTTCGCGCAAAAATAAATGCTTATAACCAGTTTTACCTAAATCGAGCCTTTAGAGGGCTTCATTGGCTCCAAAGTGTGTCTAGCAGTGTTATTTATATACTAAATGAATATTTGAACATATATTGTATTATAATAAGTCTTAGGAACTCACTTGGCATTCCAAGAAGCGTTTAAAAACCAATTTCGCATTAAAACAAAGTCATTATAACAAGTTTTGCCGAAATTGAACCATCAAAAGGCTTTTTTGGCTGCAAAGCGACTCTAGCAAAGTTGTTGTGATCCCAAATGCCTATTTAAATATATAATATATTATAATAAATCTTAGGGACTGATTTGGAGATGTAACAAAACTGAAAAACTCACTTCGTACTAAATCTAAGTGCTTACAATAAGTTTTAGCTCAATGGAGCCTCTAAAGGGCTTTTTTGGCTCCGAAGTGACTCTAGCAAAGTTGTTTTGATTGTACACTAGTATATGAATATAAATGTTATTATAATAAGTCTTAAGGACTCATTTTGAGCTTCAACAAGCCTTAAAAAGTCGCTACGCGCAAAAACTAAGTCCTTTTTGCAAGTTGTGCCTAAATCGAGCCTTTAAAGGTCTTTTTTGGTTTCGAAGTGACTCTAGCAAAGTTGTTTTGATCCCAAAAGTGTATTTAAACATATAATATGTTATAGTAAGTCTTAGGGACTCATTTGGAGCTCCAATATGCTTTAAAAACTCAATTCGCGCTATAACAAAGTCATTATAAGTAGTTTTGCCGAAATCGAGCCTTTTAAGGGCTTTTTTGGTTCCGAAGTGACTCTAACAAAGTATTTTTTGATGCCAAATGTGTATTTAAACATACAATTTATTATCATAAGTCTTAGGGACTCATTTGGAGCTCCAACAAGCTTTAAAAACTCACTTCGTGCAAAAATAAATGCTTATAACCAGTTTTACCTAAATCGAGCCTTTAAAGGGCTTTTTTTGGCTCCAAAGTGTGTCTAGCTGTGTTATTTTGATCCTAAATGAGTATTTAAACATATATTGTGTAATAATAAGTCTTAAGAACTCACTTGGCATTCCAAGAAGCGTTAAAAACCCATTTGCGTTAAAACAAAGTCATTATAACTAGTTTTGTCGAAATTGAACCATCAAAAGGCTTTTTTGGCTGCGAAGCGACTCTAGCAAAGTTGTTGTGATCCCAAATGCCTATTTAAACATATAATATATTATAATAAATCTTAGGGACTGATTTTGAGAAGTAACAAAACTGAAAAACTCACTTCGTACTAAATCTAAGTGCTTACAATAAGTTTTAGCTGAATGGAGCCTCTAAAGGGCTTTTTTGGCTCCGAAGTGACTCTAGCAAAGTTGTTTTGATTGTACACTAGTATATGAACATAAATGTTATTAAAATAAGTCTTAAGGACTCATTTTGAGCTTCAACAAGCCTTCAAAAGTCGCTACGCGCAAAAACTGAGTCCTTTTTGTAGGTTGTGCCTAAATCGAGCCTTTAAAGGGCTTTTTCGGTTCCGGAGTGACTCTAGCAAAGTTATTTTGATCACAAAAGTGTATTTAAACATATAATATATTATAATAAGTCTTAGGGACTCATTTGGAGATCCAATATGCTTTAAAAACTCGATTCGTGTTTAGACAAAGTCATTATAAGTAGTTTTGCCGAAATTGAGGCTTTTAAGGGCTTTTTTGGTTCCGAAGTGACTCTAACAAAGTATTTTTTGATCCAAAATGTGTATTTAAACATATAATTTATGATAATATGTCTTAGGGATCATTTGGAGCTCCAACAAGATTTAAAAACTCACTTCGCGCAAAAATAAATGCTTATAACCTGTTTTACCTAAATCGAGCCTTTAAAGGGCTTCTTTGGCTCCAAAGTGTGTCTAGCTGTGTTATTTTTATCCTAAATGAGTATTTAAACATATATTGTATTATAATAAGTCTTAGGAACTCATTTGGCATTCCAAGAAGCGTTAAAAACCCATTTGCGTTAAAACAAAGTCATTATAACTAGTTTTGTCGAAATTGAACCATCAAAAGGCTTTTTTGGTTGCGAAGCGACTCTAGCAAAGTTGTTGTGATCCCAAATGCCTATTTAAACATATAATATACTATAAGAAATCTTAGGGACTGATTTGGAGATGTAACAAAACTTTAAAACTCACTTCGCACTAAATCTAAGTGCTTACAATAAGTTTTAGCTAAATGGAGCCTTTAAAGGGATTTTTTGGCTCCGAAGTGACTCTAGCAAAATTGTTTTGATTGTACACTAGTATGTGAACATAAATGTTATTATAATAAGTCTTAAGAACTCATTTTGAGCTTCAACAAGCCTTAAAAAGTCGCTACGCGCAAAAACTAAGTCCTTTTTGCAAGTTGTGCCTAAATCGAGCCTTTAAAGGGCTTTTTCGGTTCCGAAGTGACTCTAGCAAAGTTGTTTTGATCCCAAAAGTGTATTTAAACATATAATATATTGTAATAAGTCTTAGGGACTCATTTGAAGATCCAATATGCTTTAAAAACTCGATTCGTGCTTAGACAAAGTCATTATAAGTAGTTTTGCCGAAATTGAGGCTTTTAAGGGCTTTTTTGTTTCCGAAGTGACTCTAACAAAGTGTTTTTTGATCCAAAATGTGTATTTAAACATATAATTTATGATAATATGTCTTAGGGATCATTTGGAGCTCCAACAAGCTTTAAAAACTCACTTCGCGCAAAAATAAATGCTTATAACCTGTTTTACCTAAATCGAGCCTTTAAAGGGCTTCTTTGGCTCCAAAGTGTGTCTAGCTCTGTTATTTTTATCCTAAATGAGTATTTAAACATATATTGTATTATAATAAGTCTTAGGAACTCACTTGGCATTCCAAGAAGCGTTAAAAACCCATTTGCGTTAAAACAAAGTCATTACAACTAGTTTTGTCGAAATTGAACCATCAAAAGGCTTTTTTGGCTGCGAAGCGACTCTAGCAAAGTTGTTGTGATCCCAAATGCCTATTTAAACATATAATATACAATAAGAAATCTTAGGGACTGATTTGGAGATGTAACAAAACTTTAAAACTCACTTCGCACTAAATCTAAGTGCTTACAATAAGTTTTAGCTAAATGGAGCCTTTAAAGGGATTTTTTGGCTCCGAAGTGACTCTAGCAAAATTGTTCTGATTGTACACTAGTATATGAACATAAATGTTATTATAATAAGTCTTAAGAACTCATTTTGAGCTTCAAAAAGCCTTAAAAAGTCGCTACGCGCAAAAACTAAGTCCTTTTTGCAAGTTGTGCCTAAATCGATCCTTTAAAGGGCTTTTTAGGTTCCGAAGTGACTCTAGCAAAGTTGTTTTGATCACAAAAGTGTATTTAAACATATAATATATTATAATAAGTCTTAGGGACTCATTTGGAGATCCAATATGCTTTAAAAACTCGATTCGCGCTTAGACAAAGTCATTATAAGTAGTTTTGCCGAAATCGAGCCTTTTAAAAGCTTTTTTGGTTCCGAAGTGACTCTAACAAAGTGTTTTTTGATCCCAAATGTGTATTTAAACATATAATTTATTATAATACGTCCTAGGGATCATTTGGTGCTCCAACAAGCTTTAAAAACTCACTTCGCGCAAAAGTAAATGCTTATAACCAGTTTTACCTAAATCAAGCCTTTAGAGGGCTTCATTGGCTCCAAAGTGTGTCTAGCAGCGTTATTTATATCCTAAATGAATATTTGAACATATATTGTATTATAATAAGTCTTAGGAACTCACATGGCATTCCAAGAAGCGTTAAAAACCAATTTCGCGTTAAAACAAAGTCATTATAACTAGTTTTGCCGAAATTGAACCATCAAAAGGCTTTTTTGGCTGCGAAGCGATTCTAGCAAAGTTGTTGTGATCCCAAATGCCTATTTAAACATATAATATATTATAATAAATCTTAGGGACTGATTTTGAGATGTAACAAAACTGAAAAACTCACTTCGTACTAAATCTAAGTGCTTACAATAAGTTTTAGCTAAATGGAGCCTCTAAAGGGCTTTTTTGGCTCCGAAGTGACTCTAGCAAAGTTGTTTTGATTGTACACTAGTATATGAACATAAATGTTATTAAAATAAGTCTTAAGGACTCATCAACAAGCCTTAAAAAGTCGCTACGCGCAAAAACTGAGTCCTTTTTGTAGGTTGTGCCTAAATCGAGCCTTTAAAGGGCTTTTTTGGTTTCGAAGTGACTCTAGCAAAGTTGTTTTAATCCCAAAAGTGTATTTAAACATATAATATATTATAAAAAGTCCTAGGGACTCATTTGGAGCTCCAATAAGCTTTAATAACTCGATTCGCGCTATAACAAAGTCATTATAAGTAGTTTTGCCGAAATCGAGGCTTTTAAGGGCTTTTTTGGTTCCGAAGTGACTCTAACAAAGTTTTTTTTTATGCCAAATGTGTATTTAAACATATAATTTATTATAATAAGTCTTAGGGACTCATTTGGAGCTCCAACAAGCTTTAAAACTCACTTCGAGCAAAAATAAATGCTTATAACCAGTTTTACCTAAATCGAGCCTTTAAAGGGCTTCTTTGGCTCCAAAGTGTGTCTAGCGGTGTTATTTTGATCCTAAATGAGTATTTAAACATATATTGTGTTATAATAAGTCTTAGGAACTCACTTGGCATTCCAAGAAGCGTTAAAAAACCAATTTCGCGTTAAAACAAAGTCATTATAACTAGTTTTGCCGAAATTGAACCATCAAAAGGCTTTTTGGTGAGCGACTCTAGCAAAGTTGTTGTGATCCCAAATGCCTATTTAAACATATAATATATTATAATAAGTCTTAGGGACTGATTTTGAGATGTAACAAAACTGAAAAACTCACTCGTACTAAATCTAAGTGCTTACAATAAGTTTTAGCTAAATGGAGCCTCTAAAAGGGCTTTTTTTGGCTCAAGTGACTCTAGCAAAGTTGTTTTGATTGTACACTAGTATATGAACATAAATGTTATTAAAATAAGTCTTAAGGACTCAGAGCTCAACAAGCCTTAAAAAAGTTGCTACGCGCAAAAACTAAGTCCTTTTTGTAAGTTGTGCCTAAACCGAGCCTTTAAAGGGCTTTTTTGGTTTCAAGTGACTCTAGCAAAGATGTTTTAATCCCAAAAGTGTATTTAAACATATAATATATTATAAAAAGTCCTAGGGACTCATTTGGAGCTCCAATAAGCTTTAAAAACTCGATTCGCGCTATAACAAAGTCATTATAAGTAGTTTTGCCGAAATCGAGCCTTTTAAAGGCTTTTTTGGTTCCAAGTGACTCTAACAAAGTTTTTTTTATGCCAAATGTGCATTTAAACATATAATTTATTATAATAAGTCTTAGGGACTCATTTGGAGCTCCAACAAGCTTTAAAACTCACTTGCCCAAAAATAAATGCTTATAACCAGTTTTACCTAAATCGAGCCTTTAAAGGGCTTCTTTGGCTCCAAAGTGTGTCTAGCAGTATTATTTTGATCCTAAATGAGTATTTAAACATATATTGTGTTATAATAAGTCTTAGGAACTCACTTGGCATTCCAAGAAGCATTAAGAACCCATTTCACGTTAAAACAAAGTCTTTATAATTAGTTTTGCCCAAATTGAACCATCAAAAGGCTTTTTGGCTGCGAAGCGACTCTAGCAAAGTTGTTGTGATCCCAAATGCCTATTTAAACATATAATATTTTATAATAAGTCTTAGGGACTGATTTGGAGATGTAACAAAACTGAAAAACTCACTTCGTACTAAATCTAAGTGCTTACAACAAGTTTTAGCTAAATGGAGCTTCTAAAGGGCTTTTTTGGCTCCGAAGTGACTCTAGCAAAGTTGTTTTGATTGTACACTAGTATATGAACATAAATGTTATTATAATAAGTCTTAAGGACTCAATTTGAGCTTCAACAAGCCTTAAAAAGTTGCTACGCGCAAAAACTAAGTCCTTTTTGCAAGTTGTGCCTAAACCTAGCCTTTAAAGGGCTTTTTTGGTTTCGAAGTGACTCTAGCAAAGATGTTTTGATCCCAAAAGTGTATTTAAACATATAATTTATTATAGTAAGTCTTAGGGACTTATTTCGAGCTCCAATATGCTTCAAAAACTCGATTCGCGCTATAACAAAGTCGTTATAAGTAGTTTTGCCGAAATCGAGCCTTTTAAAAGCTTTTTTGGTTCCGAAGTGACTCTAACAAAGTTTTTTTTACGCCAAATGTGCATTTAAACATATAATTTATTATAATAAGTCTTAGGGACTCATTTGGAGCTCCAACAAGCTTTAAAAACTCACTTCGCCCAAAAATAAATGCTTATAACCAGTTTTACGTAAATCGAGCCTTTAGAGGGCTTCTTTGGCTCCAAAGTGTGTCTAGCAGCATTATTTTGATCCTAAATGAGTATTTGAACATATATTGTGTTATAATAAGTCTTAGGAACTCACTTGGCATTCCAAGAAGCATTAAGAACCCATTTCACGTTAAAACAAAGTCATTATAAGTAGTTTTGCCCAAATTGAACCATCAAAAGGCTTTTTTGGCTGCGAAGCGACTCTAGCAAAGTTGTTGTGATCCCAAATGCCTATTTAAACATATAATATACTATAAGAAATATTAGGGACTGATTTGGAGATGTAGCAAAACTTAAAAACTCACTTCGCACTAAATCTAAGTGCTTACAATAAGTTTTAGCTAAATGGAGCCTTTAAAGGGCTTTTTTGGCTCCGAAGTGACTCTTGCAAAGTTGTTTTGATCGTACACTAGTATATGAACATAAATGTTATTATAATAAGTCTTAAGGACTCATTTTGAGCTTCAACAAGCCTTAAAAAGTTGCTACGCGCAAAAACTATGTCCTTTTTGCAAGTTGTGCCTAAATAGAGCCTTTAAAGGGCTTTTTTGGTTTCGAAGTGACTCTAGCAAAGTTGTTTTGATCCCAAAAGTGTATTTAAACATATAATATATTATAATCAGTCTTAGGGACTCATTTGGAGCTCCAATATGCTTTAAAAACTCGATTCGCGCTATAACAAAGTCATTATAAGTAGTTTTGCCGAAATCGAGCCTTTTAAGGGCTTTTTTGGTTCCGAAGTGACTCTAACAAAGTTTTTTTTGATGCAAAATGTGTATTTAAACATATAATTTATTATAATAGGTCTTAGGGACTCATTTGGAGCTCCAACAAGCTTTAAAAACTCACTTCGTGCAAAAATAAATGCTTATAACCAGTTTTACCTAAATCGAGCCTTTAAAGGGCTTCTTTGGCTCCAAAGTGTGTCTAGTGGTCTTATTTTGATCCTAAATGAGTATTTAAACATATATTGAGTTATAATAAGTCTTAGGAACTCACTCGGCATTCCAAGAAGCGTTAAAAACTCATTTCGCGTTAAAACAAAGTCTTTATAATTAGTTTTGCCGAAATTGAACCATCAAAAGGCTTTTTTGGCTGCGAAGCGACTCTAGCAAAGTTGTTGTGATCAAAAATGCCTATTTAAACATATAATATATTATAATAAGTCTTAGGGACTGATTTGGAGATGTAACAAAACTGAAAAACTCACTTCGTACTAAATCTAAGTGCTTACAATAAGTTTTAGCTAAATGGAGCCTCTAAAGGGCTTTTTTGGCTCCGAAGTGACTCTAGCAAAGTTGTTTTGATTGTACACTAGTATATGAAAATAAATGTTATGATAATAAGTCTTAAGGACTCAATTTGAGCTTCAACAAGCCTTAAAAAGTCGCTACGCGCAAAAACTAAGTCCTTTTTGCAAGTTGTGCCTAAATCTTGCCTTTAAAGGGCTTTTTTGGTTTCGAAGTGACTCTAGCAAAGTTGTTTTGATCCCAAAAGTGTATTTAAACATATAATATATTATATTAAGTCTTAGGGACTCATTTGGAGCTCCAATATGCTTCAAAAACTCGAGCCCTTAATGGGCTTTTTGGGCACTGAAGTGACTCTAGGAAAGTTGTTTTGATCCCAAATGAGTATTTACACCTATAATATATTATAATAAGTCTTAGGGACTCATTTGGAGCTCCAATATGCCTTAAAAATTCACTTCGAGCTAAAACAAAGTCATTATAACTAGTTTTGCCGAAATCAAGCCTTTAATGGGCTTTTTTAGTTCCAAAGTGACTCTAGCAAAGTTGTTTTAATGCAAAATATTTATTCAAATATGTAATATATTATAATAAGTCTTAGGGACACATTTGGAGCTTCAACAAACCTTAAAAAGTCACTTCGCGCTAAATCTAAGTGCTTATAACAAGTTTTACCTAACTCGAGACTTTAAAGGGCTTTATTGGCACCAATGTGACTCTAGCAAAGTTGTTTTGATCCTAAATGAGTATTTGAACATATATTACTTTATAATAAGTCTTAGGGACTCATTTGAAGCTTAAACAAACCTTAAAAAGTCACTTCGCACAAAAACTACGTCCTTTTAACAACTTTTGCCGGAATCGAGCCTTTAAAGGGCTTTTTTTGGCACCGAAGTGACTCTAACAAAGTTGTTTTGATCCCAAATGAGTATTTAAACATATAATATAATATAATAAGTCTTAGGGAGTCATTTGGATCTCCCATATGGCTTAAAAATTCACTTCGAGCTAAAACAAAGTCATTGTAACTAGTTTTGTCGAAATAGAGCCTTTAAAGGGCTTTTTTGGTTCCGAAGTGACTGTAGCAAAGTTGTTTTATTTTCGAATGTTTATTTAAATATATAATATATTATAATAAGTCTTAGGGACTCATTTGGAGCTACAACAAATCTTAAAAACTCATTTCGCGCTAAATCTAAGTGCTTATAACAAGTTTTACCTAGATTGAGCTTTAAAGGACTTTATTGGTTCCGATATGACTCTAGCAAAGTTGTTTTGATCCTAAATGAGTATTTGAACATTTATTGTGTTATAATAAGTCATAGGAACTCATTTGGAGCTCAAACAAACCTTAAAAAGTCACTTCGCACAAAAACTAAGTCCTTTTAACAACTTGTGTCCAAATCGAAGCCTTTAAAGGGCTTTTTTTGGCACCGAAGTGACTCTAGCAAAGTTGTTTTGATCCCAAATGAGTATTTAAACATATAATATAATATAATAAGTCTTAGGGAGTCATTTGGATCTCCCATATGGCTTAAAAATTCACTTCGAGCTAAAACAAAGTCATTGTAACTAGTTTTGTCGAAATAGAGCCTTTAAAGGGCTTTTTTGGTTCCGAAGTGACTGTAGCAAAGTTGTTTTATTTTCGAATGTTTATTTAAATATATAATATATTATAATAAGTCTTAGGGACTCATTTGGAGCTACAACAAATCTTAAAAACTCATTTCGCGCTAAATCTAAGTGCTTATAACAAGTTTTACCTAGATTGAGCTTTAAAGGACTTTATTGGTTCCGATATGACTCTAGCAAAGTTGTTTTGATCCTAAATGAGTATTTGAACATTTATTGTGTTATAATAAGTCATAGGAACTCATTTGGAGCTCAAACAAACCTTAAAAAGTCACTTCGCACAAAAACTAAGTCCTTTTAACAACTTGTGTCCAAATCGAAGCCTTTAAAGGGATTTTTTGGCACCAAAGTGACTCTAGCAAAGTTGTTTAGATCCCAAATGAGTCTTTAAACATTTAATACATTATAATAAGTCTTAGGGACTCATTTAGAGCTCCCACATGCCTTAAAAATTCACTTCGAGCTAAAACAAAGTCATTATAACTAGTTTTGCCGAAATCAAGCCTTTAATGAGCTTTTTTAGTTCCAAAGTGACTCTAGCAAAGTTGTTTTAATGCAAAATGTTTATTTAAATATGTAATATATCATAATAAGTCTTAGGGACACATTTGGAGCTTCAACAAACCTTAAAAACTCACTTCGCGTTAAATCTAAGTGCTTATAATAGGTTTTACCTAACTCGAGCCTTTAAAGGGCTTTATTGGCACCAATGTGAGTCTAGCAAAGTTGTTTTGATCCTAAATGAGTGTTTAAATATATAATGTGTTATAATAAGTCTGAGGGACTCATTTGAAGCTCAAACAAACCTTAAAAAGTCACTTCGCACCAAAACTAAGTCCTTTTAACAACTTGTGTCCAAATCGAAGCTTTTAAAGGGCTTTTTTGGCACCAAAGTGACCCTAGGGAAGTTGTTTAGATCCCAAATGAGTCTTTAAACATTTAATATATTATAATAAGTCTTAGGGAGTCATTTGGAGCTCCAATATGCCTTAAAAATTCACTTCGATCTAAAACAAAGTCATTATAACTAGTTTTGCCGAAATCAAGCCTTTAATCGGCTTTTTTAGTTTAAAAGTGACTCTAGCAAAGTTGTTTTAATGCAAAATATTTATTTAAATATGTAATATATTATAATAAGTCTTAGGGATACATTTGGAGCTTCAACAAACCTTAAAAACTCACTTCGCGTTAAATCTAAGTGCTTATAACAGGTTTTACCTAACTCGAGCCTTTAAGGGCCTTTATTGGCACCAACGTGAGTCTAGCAAAGTTGTTTTGATCCTAAATGAGTGTTTGAATATATAATGTGTTATAATAAGTCTGAGGGACTCATTTGAAGCTCAAACAAACCTTAAAAAGTCACTTCGCACAAAAACTAAGTCCTTTTAACAACTTGTGTCCAAATCGAAGCCTTTAAAGGGCTTTTTTGGCAACGAAGTGAATTTAGCAAAGTTGTTTTGATCCCAAATGAGTATTTAAACAATTGATATATTTCAATAAGTCTTAGGGAGTCATTTGGATCTCCCATATGCCTTAAAAATTCACTTCGAGCTAAAGCAAAGTCATTATAACTAGTTTTATCGAAATCGAGCCTTTAAAGGGCTTTTTTGGTTCCAAAGTGACTGTAGCAAAGTTTTTTTATTTCAAAATATTTATTTAAATATATAATATATTATAATAAGTCTTAGGGACTCATTTGGAGCTTCAACAAATCTTAAAAAGTCACTTCGCGCTAAATCTAAGTGCTTATAACAAGTTTTACCTAAATTGAGCTTTAAAGGACTTTATTGGTTCCGATATGGCTCTAGCAAAGTTGTTTTGATCCTAAATGAGTATTTGAACATTTATTGTGTTATAATAAGTCATAGGAACTCATTTGGAGCTCAAACAAACCTTAAAAAGTCACTTCGCACAAAAACTAAGTCCTTTTAACAACTTGTGTCCAAATCGAAGCCTTTAAAGGGCTTTTTTGGCACCAAAGTGACTCTAGCAAAGTTGTTTAGATCCCAAATGAGTCTTTAAACATTTAATACATTATAATAAGTCTTAGGGACTCATTTAGAGCTCCCACATGCCTTAAAAATTCACTTCGAGCTAAAACAAAGTCATTATAACTAGTTTTGTTGAAATCAAGCCTTTAAAGGGCTTTTTTAGTTCCAAAGTGACTCTGGTAAAGTTGTTTTAATCCAAAATATTTATTTAAATATGTAATATATTATAATACGTCTTAGGGACACATTTGGAGATTCAACAAACCTTAAAAACTCACTTCACGCTAAATCTAAGTGCTTATAACAAGTTTTACCTAACTCGAGCTTTTAAAGGGCTTTATTGGCACCAATGTGACTCTAGCAAAGTTGTTTTGATCCTAAATGAGTGTTTGAACATATAATGTGTTATAATAAGTCTGAGGGACTCATTTGAAGCTCAAACAAACCTTAAAAAGTCACTTCGCACAAAAACTAAGTCCTTTTAACAACTTGTGTCCAAATCCAAGCCTTTAAAGAGCTTTTTTGGCACCAAAGTGACTCTAGCAAAGTTGTTTAGATCCCAAATGAGTTTTTAAAGATTTGATATATTATAATAAGTCTTAGGGACTCATTTAGAGCTCCCATATGCCTTAAAAGTTCACTTCGAGCTAAAACAAAGTCATTATAACTAGTTTTGTCGAAATCAAGCCTTTAAAGGGCTTTTTTAGTTCCAAAGTGACTCTAGAAAAGTTGTTTTAATCCAAAATGTTTATTTAAATTTGTAATATATTATAATAAGTCTTAGGGACACATTTGGAGCTTAAACAAACCTTAAAAACTCACTTCGCGCTAAATCTAAGTGCTTATAACAAGTTTTACCTAACTCGAGCCTTTAAAGGGCTTTATTGGAACCAGTGTGACTCTAGCAAAGTTGTTTTGATCCTAAATGAGTGTTTGAACATATAATGTGTTATAATAAGTCTGAGGGACTCATTTGAAGCTCAAACATACCTTAAAAAGTCACTTCGCACAAAAACTAAGTCCTTTTCACAACTTTTGCCGGAATCGAGCCTTTAAAGGGCTTTTTTGGCACCGAAGTGACTCTAGAAAAGTTGTTTTGATCCCAAATGAGTATTTAAACATTTAATATAATATAATAAGTCTTAGGGAGTCATTTGGATCTCCCATATGCTTTAAAAATTCACTTCGAGCTAAAACAAAGTCATTATAACTAGTTTTGTCGAAATAGAGCCTTTAAAGCGCTTTTTTGGTTCCGAAGTGACTGTAGCAAAGTTGTTTTATTTCCGAATGTTTATTTTAATATATAATATATTATAATAAGTCTTAGTGACTCATTTGGAGCTACAACAAATCTTAAAAACTCACTTCGCGCTAAATCTAAGTGCTTATAACAAGTTTTACCTAAATTGAGCTTTAAAGGACTTTATTAGTTCCGATACGACTCTAGCAAAGTTGTTTTGATCCTAAATGAGTAGTTGAACATTTATTGTGTTATAATAAGTCATGGGGACTAATTTGGAGCTCAAACAAACCTTAAAAAGTCACTTCGCACAAAAACTAAGTCCTTTTAACAACTTGTGTCGAAATCGAGCCTTTAATGGGATTTTTTGGCACCGAAGTGACTCTAGGAAAGTTGTTTTGATCCCAAATGAGTATTTACACACACAATATATTATAATAAGTCTTACGGACTCATTTGGAGCTCCAATATGCCTTAAAATTCACTTCGAGCTAAAACAAAGTCATTATAACTAGTTTTGCCAAAATCAAGCCTTTAATGGGCTTTTTTAGTTCCAAAGTGACTCTAGCAAAGTTGTTTTAATGCAAAATATTTATTTAAATAAGTACTATATTATAATAAGTCTTAGGGACATATTTAGAGCTTCAAAAAACCTTAAAAACTCAATTCGCGTTAAATCTAAGTGCTTATAACAAGTTTTACGTAACTCGAGCCTTTAAAGGGCTTTATGGGCACCAATGTGACTCTAGCAAAGTTGTTTTGATCCTAAAAACACATATAATGTGTTATAATAAGTCTGAGGGACTCATTTGAAGCTCAAACAAACCTGAAAAAGTCACTTCGCACAAAAACTAAGTCCTTTTAACAACTTGTGTCCAAATCGAAGCCTTTAAAGGGCTTTTTTGGCACCGAAGTGACTCTAGCAAAGTTGTTTTGATCCCAAATGAGTATTTAAACATTTGATATATTATAATAAGTCTTAGGGAGTCATTTGGATCTCCCATATGCCTTAAAAATTCACTTCGAGCTAAAACAAACTCATTATAACTAGTTTTGTCAAAATCGAGCCTTTAAAGGGCTTTTTTGGTTCCGAAATGACTGTAGCAAAGTTGTTTTACTTCCAAATATTTATTTAAATATATAATATATTATAATAAGTCTTAGGAACTCATTTAGAGCTTCAACAAATCTTAAAAACTCACTTCGAGCTAAATCTAAGTGCTTATAACAAGTTTTACCTAACTCGAGCCTTTAAAGGGCTTTATTGGAACCAGTGTGACTCTAGCAAAGTTGTTTTGATCCTAAATGAGTGTTTGAACATATAATGTGTTATAATAAGTCTGAGGGACTCATTTGAAGCTCAAACATACCTTAAAAAGTCACTTCGCACAAAAACTAAGTCCTTTTCACAACTTTTGCCGGAATCGAGCCTTTAAAGGGCTTTTTTGGCACCGAAGTGACTCTAGAAAAGTTGTTTTGATCCCAAATGAGTATTTAAACATTTAATATAATATAATAAGTCTTAGGGAGTCATTTGGATCTCCCATATGCTTTAAAAATTCACTTCGAGCTAAAACAAAGTCATTATAACTAGTTTTGTCGAAATAGAGCCTTTAAAGCGCTTTTTTGGTTCCGAAGTGACTGTAGCAAAGTTGTTTTATTTCCGAATGTTTATTTTAATATATAATATATTATAATAAGTCTTAGTGACTCATTTGGAGCTACAACAAATCTTAAAAACTCACTTCGCGCTAAATCTAAGTGCTTATAACAAGTTTTACCTAAATTGAGCTTTAAAGGACTTTATTAGTTCCGATACGACTCTAGCAAAGTTGTTTTGATCCTAAATGAGTAGTTGAACATTTATTGTGTTATAATAAGTCATGGGGACTAATTTGGAGCTCAAACAAACCTTAAAAAGTCACTTCGCACAAAAACTAAGTCCTTTTAACAACTTGTGTCGAAATCGAGCCTTTAATGGGATTTTTTGGCACCGAAGTGACTCTAGGAAAGTTGTTTTGATCCCAAATGAGTATTTACACACACAATATATTATAATAAGTCTTACGGACTCATTTGGAGCTCCAATATGCCTTAAAAATTCACTTCGAGCTAAAACAAAGTCATTATAACTAGTTTTGCCAAAATCAAGCCTTTAATGGGCTTTTTTAGTTCCAAAGTGACTCTAGCAAAGTTGTTTTAATGCAAAATATTTATTTAAATAAGTACTATATTATAATAAGTCTTAGGGACATATTTAGAGCTTCAAAAAACCTTAAAAACTCAATTCGCGTTAAATCTAAGTGCTTATAACAAGTTTTACGTAACTCGAGCCTTTAAAGGGCTTTATGGGCACCAATGTGACTCTAGCAAAGTTGTTTTGATCCTAAAAACACATATAATGTGTTATAATAAGTCTGAGGGACTCATTTGAAGCTCAAACAAACCTGAAAAAGTCACTTCGCACAAAAACTAAGTCCTTTTAACAACTTGTGTCCAAATCGAAGCCTTTAAAGGGCTTTTTTGGCACCGAAGTGACTCTAGCAAAGTTGTTTTGATCCCAAATGAGTATTTAAACATTTGATATATTATAATAAGTCTTAGGGAGTCATTTGGATCTCCCATATGCCTTAAAAATTCACTTCGAGCTAAAACAAACTCATTATAACTAGTTTTGTCAAAATCGAGCCTTTAAAGGGCTTTTTTGGTTCCGAAATGACTGTAGCAAAGTTGTTTTACTTCCAAATATTTATTTAAATATATAATATATTATAATAAGTCTTAGGAACTCATTTAGAGCTTCAACAAATCTTAAAAACTCACTTCGAGCTAAATCTAAGTGCTTATAACAAGTTTTACCTAAATTGAGCTTCAAAGTACTTTATTGGTTCCGATATGACCCTAGCAAAGTTGTTTTGATCCTAAATGAGTATTTGAACATTTATTGTGTTATAATAAGTCATAGGGACTCATTTGAAGCTCAAACAAACCTTAAAAAGTCACTTCGCACAAAAACTAAGTCCTTTTAACAACTTGTGTCCAAATCGAAGCCTTTAAAGGGCTTTTTTGGCACCAAAGGGACTCTAGCAAAGTTGTTTAGATCCCAAATGAGTCTTTAAACATTTAATATATTGTAATAAGTCTTAGGGACTCATTTAGAGCTCCCATATGCCTTAAAAATTCACTTCGAGCTAAAACAAAGTCATTATAACTAGTTTTGTCGAAATCAAGCCTTTAAAGGGCTTTTTTAGTTCCAAAGTGACTCTAGCAAAGTTGTTTTAATCCAAAATGTTTATTTAAATATGTAATATATTATAATAAGTCTTAGGGACACATTTGGAGCTTGAACAAACCTTAAAAACTCACTTCGCGCTAAATCTAAGTGCTTATAACAAGTTTTACCTAACTCGAACCTTTAAAGGGCTTTATTAGCACCAATGTGACTCTAACAAAGTTGTTTTGATCCTAAATGAGTGTTTGAACATATAATGTGTTATAAGAAGTCTGAGGGACTCATTTGAAGCTCAAACAAACCTTTAAAAAGTCACTTCACATAAAAACTAAGTCCTTTTAACCACTTGTGTCCAAATCGAAGCCTTTAAAGGGCTTTTTTGGCACCAAAGTGACTCAAGCAAAGTCGTTTATGACCCAAATGAGTATTTAAACATTTAATATATTATAATAAGTCTTAGGGACTCATTTGGAGGTCCCATAAGCCTTAAAAATTCACTTCGAGCTAAAACAAAGTCATTCTAACTAGTTTTGTCGAAATCGAGCCTTTAAAGGGCTTTTTTGGTTCGGAAGTGACTGTAGCAAAGTTGTTTTATTCCCAAATGTTTATTTAAATATATAATATATTATAATACCTCTTAGGGACTCATTTGGAGCTTCAACAAACCTTAAAAACTCACTTCGCGCTAAATCTAAGTGCTTAGAACAAGTTTTACCTAAATCGAGCCTTTAAAGGGCTTTATTGGTTCCGATATGACTCTAGCAAAGTTGTTTTGATCCTAAATGAGTATTTGAACATTTATTGTGTGATACTAAGTCATAGGGACTCATTTGGAGCTCAAACAAACCTTAAAAAATCACTTCAAACAAAAACTAAGTCCTTTCAACAACTTGTGCCTAGATCGAGTCTTTAATGGGCTTTTTTGGCACAAAAGTGACTCTAGCAAAGTTGTTTTGATCCCAAATGAGTATTTAAACGTATAATATATTATAATAAGTCTTAGGGACTCATTTGGAGCTCCAATATGCCTTAAAAATTCACTTCGAGCTAAAACAAAATCATTATAACTAGTTTTGCCGAAATCAAGCCTTTAAAGGGCTTTTTTAGTTCTAAAGTGACTCTAACAAAGTTGTTTTAATCAAAAATGTTTATTTAAATATGTAATATATTATAATAAGTCTTAGGGACACATTTGGAGCTTCAACAAACCTTAAAAACTCACTTCGCGCTAAATCTAAGTGCTTATAACAAGTTTTACCTAACTCGAGCCTTTAAAGGGATTTATTGGCACCAATGTGACTCTAGCAAAGTTGTTTTGATCCTAAATGAGTATTTGAACATATATTGTTTTATAATAAGTCTTCGGGACTCATTTGAAGCTCAAACAAACCTTAAAAAGTCACTTCGCACAAAAACTAAGTCCTTTTAACAATTTTTGCCGAAATCGAGCCTTTAAAGGGCTTTTTTGGCAACGAAGTTACTCTAGCAAAGTTGTTTTGATCCCAAATGAGTATTTAAACATTTAATATAATATAATAAGTCTTAGGGACTCATTTGGAGCTCCTATTTGCCTTAAAAATTCACTTCGAGCTAAAACAAAGTAATTATAACTTGTTTTGTCGAAATCGAGCTTTAAAGCGCTTTTTTGGTTCTGAATTGACTGTAGCAAAGTTGTTTTATTTCAAAATGTTTATTTAAATATATAATATATTATAATCAGTCTTAGGGACTCATTTGGAGCTTCAACAAACCTTAAAAACTCACTTCGCGAGAAATCTAAGTGCTTATAACAAGTTTTACCTAAATCGAGCTTTAAAGGGCTTTATTGGTTCTGATATGACTCTAGCAAAGTTTTTTTTATCCTAAATGAGTATTAAAACATTTATTGTGTTATAATAAGTCATAGGGACTCATTTGGAGCTCGAAGAAACCTTAAAAAACACTTCGAACAAAAACTAAGTCCTTTTAACAACTTGTGCCTAGATCGAGCCTTTAATGGGCTTTTTTTAGCACAAAAGTGACTCTAGCAAAGTTGTTTTGATCCCAAATGAGTATTTACACATATAATATGTTATAATAAGTCTTAGAGACTCATTTGGAGCTCGAATATGGCTTAAAAGTTCACTTCGAGCTAAAACAAAGTCATTATAACTAGTTTTGCCGAAATCAAGCCTTTAAAGGGCTTTTTTAGTTCCAAAGTGACTCTAGCAAAGTTGTTTTAACGCAAAATGTTTATTTAAATATGTAATATATTATAATAAGTCTTAGGGACACATTTGGAGCTTCAATAAACTTTAAAAACTCACTTCGCGCTAAATCTAAGTGCTTATAACAAGTTTTACCTAACTCGAGCCTTTAAAGGGCTTTATTGGCACCAATGTGAGTCTAGCAAAGTTGTTTTGATCTTAAATGAGTATTTGAACATATAATGTGTTATAAGAAGTCTGAGGGACTCATTTGAAGCTCAAACAAACCTTAAAAAGTCGATTCGAATAAAAACTAAGTCCTTTTAACAATTTGTGTCCAAATCGAAGCCTTTAAAGGGCTTTTTTGGCACCAAAATGACTCCAGCAAAGTTGTTTAGATCCCAAATGAGTATTTACACATATAATATATTATAATAAGTCTTAGGGACTCATTTGGAGCTCCTATTTGCTTTAAAAATTCACTTCGAGCTAAAACAAAGTAATTATAACTAGTTTTGTCGAAATCGAGCCTTTAAAGCGCTTTTTTGGTTCCGAAGTGACTGTAGCAAAGTTGTTTTATTTCAAAATGTTTATTTAAATATATAATATATTATAATCAGTCTTAGGGACTCATTTGGAGCTTCAACAAACCTTAAAAACTCACTTCGCGCTAAATCTAAGTGCTTATAACAAGTTTTACCTAAATCGAGCTTTAAAGGGCTTTATTGGTTCTGATATGACTCTAGCAAAGTTTTTTTGATCCTAAATGAGTATTTGAACATTTATTGTGTTATACTAAGTCATAGGGACTCATTTGGAGCTCAAACAAACCTTAAAAAATCACTTCGAACAAAAACTAAGTCCTTTTAACAACTTGTGCCTAGATCGAGCCTTTAATGGGTTTTTTTTTCACAAAAGTGACTCTAGCAAAGTTGTTTTGATCCCAAATGAGTATTTACACATATAATATGTTATAATAAGTCTTAGGGACTCATTTGGAGCTCGAATATGGCTTAAAAGTTCACTTCGAGCTAAAACAAAGTCATTATAACTAGTTTTGCCGAAATCAAGCCTTTAAAGGGCTTTTTTAGTTCAAAAGTGACTCTAGCAAAGTTGTTTTAACGCAAAATGTTTATTTAAATATGTAATATATTATAATAAGTCTTAGGAACACATTTGGAGCTTCAACAAACCTTAAAAATGAACTTCGCGCTAAATCTAAGAGCTTATAACAAGTTTTACCTAACTCGAGCCTTTAAAGGGCTTTATTGGTTCGGATGTGACTCTAACGAAGTTGTTTTGATCCTAAATGAGTATTTGAACATATATTGTTTTATAATAAGTCTTAGGGACTCATTTGAAGCTCAAACAAACCTTAAAAAGTCACTTCGCACAAAAACTAAATCATTTTAACAACTTGTGCCTAAATCGAGCCTTTAAAGGGCTTTTTTGGCACCGAAGTGACTCTAGCAAAGTTGTTTTGATCCCAAATGAGCATTTAAACATTTAATATATTATAATAAGTCTTAGGGACTCATTTGGAGCTCCCATATGCCTTCAAAATTCACTTCGAGCTAAAACAAAGTCATTATAACTAGTTTTGTCGAAATCGAGCCTTTAAAGGGCTTTTTTGTTTCCGAAGTGACTGTAGCAAAGTTGTTCTATTCCCAAATGTTTATTTAAATATACAATATATTATAATAAGTCTTAGGGACTCATTTGGAGCATCAACAAACCTTAAAAACTCTCTTCGCGCTAAATCGAAGTGTTTATAACAAGTTTTACCTAAATCGAGGCTTTAAAGGGCTTTATTGCTTCCGATATGAATCTAGCAAAGTTGTTTTGATCCTAAATGAGTGTTTGAACAATTGTTGTGTTATACTAAGTCATAGGGACTCATTTGGAGCTCAAAAAAACCTTAAAAAGTCACTTCGCGCAAAAACTAAATCTTTTTAACAACTTGTGCCTAGATCGAGCCTTTAATGGGGTTTTTTGGCACCGAAGTGACTCTACCAAAGTTGTTTTGATCCCAAAATGAGTATTTACACATATCATATATTATAATAAGTCTTAGGGACTCATTTGGAGCTCCAATATGCCTTAAAAATTCGCTTCGAGCTAAAACAAAGTCATTATAGCTAGTTTTGCCGAAATCAAGCCTTTAAAGGGCTTTTTTAGTTCCAAAGTGACACTAGCAAAGTTGTTTTAATCCCACATGTTTATTTACATATAAAATATATTATAATAAGTCTTAAGGACTCATTTGGAGCTTCAACAAACCCTAAAAATTCACTTCGCGCTAAATATAAGTGCTTAAAACAAGGTTTACCTAAATCAAGCCATTAAAGGGCTTTATTGGTTCGGATGTGACTCTAGCGAAGTTGTTTTGATCCTAAATGAGTATTTGAACATATATTGTGTTATAATAAGTCTTATGGACTCTTTTGGAGCTCAAACAAACCTTAAAAAGTCACTTCGTCCAAAAACTAAATCATTTTAACAACTTGTGCCTAAATCGAGCCTTTAAAGGGCTTTTTTGGCACCGAAGTGACTCTAGCAAAGTTGTTTTGATCCCAAATGAGTATTTAAACATATAATTTATTATAATAAGTCTTAGGGACCCATTTGGAGCTCCAATATTCCTTAAAAATTCACTTCGAGCTAAAACAAAGTCATTATAACTAGTTTTGCCGAAATCAAGGCTTTAAAGGGCTTTTTTAGTTCCAAAGTGACTCTACCAAAGTTGTTTTAATGAAAAATATTTATTTAAATAAGTAATATTTTATAATAAGTCTTAGGGACACATTTGCAGCTTTAATAAACCTTAAAAACTCACTTCGCGTTAATCTAAGTGCTTATAACAAGTTTTACCTAACTCGAGCCTTTAAAGGGCTTTATTGGCACCAATGTGACTCTAGCAAAGTTGTTTTGATCCTAAATGAGTATTTGAACATATATTGTATTATAATAAGTCAGAGGGACTCATTTGAAGCTCAAAAAAACCTTAAAAAGTCACTTCGCACAAAAACTAAGTCCTTTTAACAACTTGTGCTTAAATGGAGCCTTTAATGGGCTTTTTTTGGCACCGAAGTGATTCCAGCAAAGTTGTTTAGAACCCAAATGAGTATTTAAATATTTAATATATTCTAATAAGTCTTAGGGACTCATTTGGAGCTCCCATATGCCTTAAAAATTCACTTCGAGCTAAAACAAAGTCATTATAACTAGATTTGTCGAAATCGAGCCTTTAAAGGGCTTTTTTGGCTCCGGAGTGACTGTAGCAAAGTTGTTTTATTTCCAAATGTTTATTTAAATATATAATATATTATAATAAGTCTTAGAGACTCATTTAGAGATTCAACTAACCTTAAAAACTCACTTCGCGGTAAATCTAAGTGCATATAACAAGTTTTACCTAAATCGAGCCTTTAAAGGGCTTTATTGGTTCGAATGTGAGTCTAGAAAAGTTGTTTTGATCCTAAATGAGTATTTGAATATATATTGTGTTATAATATGTCTTAGGGACTCATTTGGAGCTCAAACAAACCTTAAAATGTGACTTCGCACAAAAACCCATCTAAAGGCTCGATTTAAGGAAAACTAGTTACAAAGACTTAGTTTATGCACGAATTGACCTTATAAGGCTTGTTGGAGCTCCAAACGAGCCTCTAAGACTTGTTATAATATATTATACGATCAATTACTGATTTGGGATGACAAGAACTTTGCTAGAGTCACTTCGGAGCCAAAATACCCATTTAAGGGCTCGATTTAGGCAAAACTAGTTATAAGGACTTAGTTTTTGCACGAGGTGAGTTTTTAAGTGTTGTTGGATCTCAAAATGAGTCCCTAAGACTTATTATAATATATTATATTAAAATACACATTTTGGACCTAAACAACTTCGCTAGATTCACTTCGGATCCAAAAACCCATCTAAAGGCTCGATTTAGGGAAAACTAGTTACAAAGACTTAGTTTTTGCGCGAAGTGACCTTATAAGGCTTGTTGGAGCTCGAAACGAGTCTCTAAGACTTGTTATAATATATTATATGCTCAAATACTGATTTGGGATCACAACAACTTTGCTACAGTCACTTCGGTGCCAAAAAAGCCGTTTAAAAGCTCGATTTACGCAAAACTAGTTATAAGGACTTAGTTTTTTCTCGAGGTGAGTTTTTAAGTGTTTTTGGAGCTCAAAATGAGTCCCTATGAATTATTTTAATGTATTATATGTTCAAATACTGATTTGGGATCAAAACAACTTTGCTAGAGTCACTTCGGAGCCAAAATACCCATTTAAGGGCTCGATTTAGGCAAAACTAGTTATAAGGACTTAGTTTTTGCTCGAGGTGAGTTTTTAAGTGTTGTTGGATCTTAAAATGAGTCCCTAAGACTTATTATAATATGTTATATTAAAATACACATTAGGACCTAAACAACTTCGCCAGATTCTCTTCGGAGCCAAAAACCCATCTAAAGGCTCGATTTAAGGAAAACTAGTTACAAAGACTTAGTTTATGCGCGAATTGACCTTATAAGGCTTGTTGGAGCTCCAAACTAGTCTCTAAGACTTGTTATATCATATTATACGATCAATTACTGATTTGGGATGACAAGAACTTTGCTAGAGTCACTTCGGAGCCAAAATACCAATTTAAGGGCTCGATTTAGGCAAAACTAGTTATAAGGACTTAGTTTTTGCGCGAGGTGAGTTTTTAAGTGTTGTTGGATCTCAAAATGAGTCCCTAAGACTTATTATAATATATTATATTAAAATACACATTTTGGACCTAAACAACTTCACTAGATTCACTTCGGAGCCAAAAACCCATCTAAAGGCTCGATTTAGGGAAAACTAGTTACAAAGACTTACTTTTTGCGCGAAGTGACCTTATAAGGCTTGTTGGAGCTCCAAACGAGTCTCTAAGACTTGTTATAATATATTATATGTTGAAGTACTGATTTGGGATCACAACAACTTTGCTACAGTCACTTCTGTGCCAAAAAAGCCGTTTAAAAGGTCGATTTACGCAAAACTAGTTATAAGGACTGTTTTTTCTCGAGGTGAGTTTTTAAGTGTTGTTGGAGCTCAAAATGAGTCCCTATGAATTATTTTAATGTATTATATGTTCAAATACTGATTTGGGATCAAAACAACTTTGCTAGAGTCACTTCGGAGCCAAAATACCCATTTAAGGGCTCGATTTAGGCAAAACTAGTTATAAGGACTTAGTTTTTGCTCGAGGTGAGTTTTTAAGTGTTGTTGGATCTCAAAATGAGTCCCTAAGACTTATTATAATATATTATATTAAAATACACATTTAGGACCTAAACAACTTCGCTAGATTCTCTTCGGAGCCAAAAACCCATCTAAAGGCTCGATTTAAGGAAAACTAGTTACAAAGACTTAGTTTATGCACGAATTGACCTGATAAGGCTTGTTGGAGCTCCAAACGAGTCTCAAAGACTTGTTATAATATATTATATGATCAATTACTGATTTGGGATGACAAGGACTTTGCTAGAGTCACTTCGGAGCCAATAAAACCCGTTTAAAAGCTCGATTTACGCAAAATAGTTATAAGGACTTAGTTTTTGCGCGATGTGAGTTTTATGTGTTGTTGGAGATTAAAATGAGTCCCTATGAATTATTTTAATGTGTTATATGTTCAAATACTGATTTGGGATCAAAACAACTTTGCTAGAGTCACTTTAGAGCCAAAATACCCATTTAAGGGCTCGATTTAGGCAAAACTAGTTATAAGGACTTTGTTTTTGCGCGAGGTGCGTTTTTAAGTGTTGTTGGATCTCAAAATGAGTCCCTAAGACTTATTATAATATATTATATTAAAATACACATTTTGGACCTAAACAACTTCACTAGATTCACTTCGGAGCCAAAAACCCATCTAAAGGCTCGATTTAGGGAAAACTAGTTACAAAGACTTAGTTTTTGTGCGAAGTGACCTTATAAGGCTTGTTGGAGCTCGAAACGAGTCTCTAAGACTTGTTATAATATATTATATGTTCAAATACTGATTTGGGATCACAACAACTTTGCTACAGTCACTTCGGTGCCAAAAAAGCCGTTTAAAAGCTCGATTTACGCAAAACTAGTTATAAGGACTTAGTTTTTTCTCGAGGTGAGTTTTTAAGTGTTGTTGGAGCTCAAAATGAGTCCCTATGAATTATTTTAATGTATTATATGTTCAAATACTGATTTGGGATCAAAACAACTTTGCTAGAGTCACTTCGGAGCCAAAATACCCATTTAAGGGCTCGATTTAGGCAAAACTAGTTATAAGGACTTAGTTTTTGCTCGAGGTGAGTTTTTAAGTGTTGTTGGATCTCAAAATGAGTCCCTAAGACTTATTATAATATATTATATTAAAATACACATTTAGGACATAAACAACTTCGCTAGATTCTCTTCGGAGCGAAAAACCCATCTAAAGGCTCGATTTTGGTAAAACTAGTTACAAAGACTTAGTTTATGCACGAATTGACCTTATAAGGCTTGTTGGAGCTCCAAACGAGTCTCTAAGACTTGTTATAATATATTATATGATCAATTACTGATTTGGGATGACAAGAACTTTGCTAGAGTCACTTCGGAGCCAATAAAACCCGTTTAAAAGCTCGAATTACGCAAAATAGTTATAAGGACTTAGTTTTTGCGCGAGGTGAGTTTTATGTGTTGTTGGAGATTAAAATGAGTCCCTATGAATTATTTTAATGTGTTATATGTTCAAATACTGATTTGGGATCAAAACAACTTGGCTAGAGTCACTTTGGAGCCAAAATACCCATTTAAGGGCTCGATTTAGGCAAAACTAGTTATAAGGACTTAGTTTTTGCGCGAGGTGAGTTTTTAAGTGTTGTTCGATCTCAAAATGAGTCCCTAAGACTTATTATAATATATTATATTAAAATACACATTTTGGACCTAAACAACTTCACTAGATTCACTTCGGAGCCAAAAACCCATCTAAAGGCTCGATTTAGGGAAAACTAGTTACAAAGACTTAGTTTTTGCGCGAAGTGACCTTATAAGGCTTGTTGGAGCTCCAAACGAGTGTCTAAGACTTGTTATAATATATTATATGTTCAAATACTGATTTGGGATCACAACAACTTTGCTACAGTCACTTCGGTGCCAAAAAAGCCGTTTAAAAGCTCGATTTACGCAAAACTAGTTATAACGACTTAGTTTTTTCTCGAGGTGAGTTTTTAAGTGTTGTTGGAGCTCAAAATGAGTCCCTATGAATTATTTTAATGTATTATATGTTCAAATACTGATTTGGGATCAAAACAACTTTGCTAGAGTCACTTTTGAGCCAAAATACCCATTTAAGGGCTTGATTTAGGCAACACTAGTTATAAGGACTTAGTTTTTGCGCGAGGTGAGTTTTTAAGTGTTGTTGGATCTTAAAATGAGTCCCTAAGACTTATTATAATATATTATATTAAAATACACATTAGGACCTAAACAACTTCGCTAGATTCTCTTCGGAGCCAAAAACCCATCTAAAGGCTTGATTTAAGGAAAACTAGTTACAAAGACTTAGTTTATGCACGAATTGACCTTATAAGGCTTGTTGGAGCTCCAAACGAGTCTCTAAGACTTGTTATAATATATTATACGATCAATTACTGATTTGGGATGACAAGAACTTTGCTAGAGTGACTTCGGAGCCAATAAAACCCGTTTAAAAGGTCGATTTACGCAAAATAGTTATAAGGACTTAGTTTTTGCGCGAGGTAAGTTTTATGTGTTGTTGGAGATTAAAATGAGTCCCTATGAATTATTTTAATGTGTTCTATGTTCAAATACTGATTTGGGATCAAAACAGCTTTGCTAGAGTCACTTTGGAGCCAAAATACCCATTTAAGGGCTCGATTTAGGCAACACTAGTTATAAGGACTTAGTTTTTGCGCGAGGTGAGTTTTTAAGTGTTATTGGACCTCAAAATAAGTCCCTAAGACTTATTATAATATATTATATTAAAATACACATTTTGGACCTAAACAACTTCACTAGATTCACTTCGTAGCCAAAAACCCATCTAAAGGCTCGATTTAGGGAAAACTAGTTACAAAGACTTAGTTTTTGCGCGAAGTGACCTTATAAGGCTTGTTGGAGCTCGAAACGAGTCTCTAAGACTTGTTATAATATATTATATGTTCAAATACAGATTTGGGATCACAACAACTTTGCTACAGTCACTTCGGTGCCAAAAAAGCCGTTGAAAAGCTCGATTTACGCAAAACTAGTTATAAGGAGTTAGTTTTTTCTCGAGGTGAGTTTTTAAGTGTTGTTGGAGCTCAAAATGAGTCCCTATGAATTATTTTAATGTATTATATGTTCAAATACTGATTCGCGATCAAAACAACTTTGCTATAGTCACTTCGGAGCCAAAATACCCATTTAAGGGCTCGATTTAGGCAAAACTAGTTATAAGGACTTAGTTTTTGCTCGAGGTAAGTTTTTAAGTGTTGTTGGATCTCAAAATGAGTCCCTAAGACTTATTATAATATATTATATTAAAATACAACATTGAGGACCTAAACAACTTCGCTAGAGTCCGTAAGACTTGTTATAATATATTATATGATCAATTACTGATTTGGGATCACAACAACTTTGCTAGAGTCACTTCGGAGCAAAAAAAAAAAAACCCGTTTAAAAGCTCGATTTATGCAAAATAGTTATAAGGACTTAGTTTTTGCGCGAGGTGAGTTTTTAAGTGTTGTTGGAGCTCAAAATGAGTCCCTACAAGTTATTTTAAAGTGTTATATGTTCAAATACTGATTTGGGATCAAAACATGTTTGCTAGAGTCACTTTAGAGCCAAAATAGCCATTTAAGGGCTCGATTTAGGCAAAACTAGTTATAAGGACTTAGTTTTTGCGCGAGGTGAGTTTTTAAGTTTTTAAGTGTTGTTGGATCTCAAAATGAGTTCCTAAGACTTATTATAATATATTATATTAAAATACACATTTAGGACCTAAACAACTTCGCTAGATTCACTTCGGAGCCAAAAACCAATCTAAAGGCTCGATTTAGGGAAAACTAGTTACAAAAGGCTTGTTGGAGATCCAAACGAGTCTCTAAGACTTGTTATAATATATTATATGTTCAAATACTGATTTGGGATCACAACAACTTTGCTAGAGTCACTTCGGTGCCAAAAAAACCCGTTTAAAAGCTCGATTTACACAAAACTAGTTATAAGGACTTAGTTTTTGCTCGAGGTGAGTTCTTAAGTTGGATCCTTTAAAGGGCTTTTTTCGCTCCGAAGTGACTCTAACAAAGTTGTTTTTATTGTACACTACTATATGAACATAAATGTTATTATAATAAGTCTTAAGGACTCATTTTGAGCTTCAACAAGCCTTAAAAAGTCGCTACGCGCAAAAACTAAGTACTTTTTGCAAGTTGTGCCTAAATCGAGCCTTTAAAGGGCTTTTTTGGTTTCGAAGTGACTCTAGCAAAGTTGTTTTGATCCCAAAAGTGTATTTAAACATATAATATATTATAATAAGTCTTAGGGACTCATTTGGAGCTCCAATATGCTTTAAAAACTGGATTGGCGCTATAACAAAGTCATTATAAGTAGTTTTGCCGAAATCGAGCCTTTTAAGGGCTTTTTTGGTTCCGAAGTGACTCTAACAAAGTTTTTTTTGATACCAAATGTGTATTTAAACATATAATTTATTATAATAAGTCTTAGGGACTCATTTGGAGCTCAAACAAGCTTTAAAAACTCACTTCGCGCAAAAATAAATACTTTTAACCAGTTTTACCCAAATCGAGCCTTTAAAGGGCTTCTTTGGCTCCAAAGTGTGTCTAGCGGTGTTATTTTGATCCTAAATGAGTATTTAAACATATATTGTGTTGTAATAAGTCTTAGGAACTCACTTGGCATTCCAAGAAGCGTTAAAAACCCATTCGCGTTAAAACAAAGTCATTATAACTAGTTTTGCCGAAATTGAACCATCAAAAGGCTTTTTTGGCTATGAAGCGACTCTAACAAAGTTGTTGTGATCCCAAATGCCTATTTAAACATATAATATACTATAAGAAATCTTAGGGACTGATTTGGAGATGTAACAAAACTTAAAAACTCACTTCGCACTAAATCTAAGTGCTTACAATAAGTTTTAGCTAAATGGAGCCTTTAAAGGGCTTTTTTTGGCTCCGAAGTGACTCTAGCAAAATTATTTTGATTGTACACTAGTATATGAACATAAATGTTATTATAATAAGTCTTAAGGACTCATTTTGAGCTTCAACAAGCCTTAAAAAAGTCGCTACGCGCAAAAACTAAGTCCTTTTTGCAAGTTGTGCCTAAATCGATCCTTTAAAGGGCTTTTTAGGTTCCGAAGTGACTCTAGCAAAGTTGTTTTGATCTCAAAAGTGTATTTAAACATATAATATATTATCATAACTCTTGGGGACTCATTTGGAGATCCAATATGCTTTAAAAACTCGATTCGTGCTTAGACAAAGTCATTATAAGTAGTTTTTCCGAAATAGAGCCTTTTAAGGGCTTTTTTGGTTCCGAAGTGACTCTAACGAAGTGTTTTTTGATCCCAAATGTGTATTTAAACATATATTTTATTATAATATGTCTTAGGGATCATTTAGAGCTCCAACAAGCTTTAAAAACTCACTTCGCGCAAAAATAAATGCTTATAACCAGTTTTACCTAAATCGAGCCTTTAGAGGGCTTCATTGGCTCCAAAGTGTGTCTAGCAGTGTTATTTATATACTAAATGAATATTTGAATATATATTGTATTATAATAAGTCTTAGGAACTCACTTGGCATTCCAAGAAGCGTTAAAAACCAATTTCGCATTAAAACAAAGTCATTATAACAAGTTTTGCCGAAATTGAACCATCAAAAGGCTTTTTTGGCTGCGAAGCGACTCTAGCAAAGTTGTTGTGATCCCAAATGCCTATTTAAACATATAATATATTATAATAAATCTTAGGGACTGATTTGGAGATGTAACAAAACTGAAAAACTCACTTCGTACTAAATCTAAGTGCTTACAATAAGTTTTAGCTAAATGGAGCCTCTAAAGGGCTTTTTTGGCTCTTAACTGACTCTAGGAAAGTTGTTTTGATTGTACACTAGTATATGAACATAAATGTTATTATAATAAGTCTTAAGGACTCATTTCGAGATTCAAAAAGCCTTAAAAAGTCGCTACGCGCAAAAACTAAGTTCTTTTTGCAAGTTGTGCCTAAATCGAGCCTTTAAAGGGCTTTTTTGGTTTCGAAGTGACTCTAGCAAAGTTGTTTTGATCCCAAAAGTATATTTAAACATATAATATATTATAATAAGTCTTAGGGACTCATTTGGAGCTCCAATATGCTTTAAAAACTCGATTGGCGCTATAACAAAGTCATTATAAGTAGTTTTGCCGAAATCGAGCCTTTTAAGGGCTTTTTTGGTTCCGAAGTGACTCTAACAAAGTTTTTTTTTGATACCAAATGTGTATTTAAACATATAATTTATTATAATAAGTCTTAGGGACTCATTTGGAGCTCCAACAAGCTTTAAAAACTCACTTCGCGCAAAAATAAATACTTATAACCAGTTTTACCTAAATCGAGCCTTTAAAGGGCTTCTTTGGCTCCAAAGTGTGTCTAGCGGTGTTATTTTGATCCTAAATGAGTATTTAAACATATATTGTGTTGTAATAAGTCTTAGAAACTCACTTGGCATTCCAAGAAGCGTTAAAAACCCATTCGCGTTAAAACAAAGTCATTATAACTAGTTTTGCCGAAATTGAACCATCAAAAGGCTTTTTTGGCTGCGAAGCGACTCTAACAAAGTTGTTGTGATCCCAAATGCCTATTTAAACCTATAATATACTAGAAGAAATCTTAGGGACTTATTTGGAGATATAACAAAACTTAAAAACTCACTTCGCACTAAATCTAAGTGCTTACAATAAGTTTTAGCTAAATGGAGCCTTTAAAGGGCTTTTTTTGGCACCGAAGTGACTCTAGCAAAATTGTTTTGATTGTACACTAGTATATGAACATAAATGTTATTATAATAAGTCTTAAGGACTCATTTTGAGCTTCAACAAGCCTTAAAAAGTCTCTACGCGCAAAAACTAAGTCCTTTTTGCAAGTTGTGCCTAAATCGATCCTTTAAAGGGCTTTTTAGGTTCCGAAGTGACTCTAGCAAAGTTGTTTTGATCTCAAAAGTGTGTTTAAACATATAATATATTATAATAAGTCTTAGGGACTCATTTGGAGATCCAATATGCTTTAAAAAACTCGATTCGTGCTTAGACAAAGTCATTATAAGTAGTTTTGCCGAAATAGAGCCTTTTAAAGGCTTTTTTGGTTCCGAAGTGACTCTAACAAAGTGTTTTTTGATCCCAAATGTGTATTTAAACATATATATTTTATTATAATATGTCTTAGGGATCATTTAGAGCTCCAACAAGCTTTAAAAACTCACTTCGCGCAAAAATAAATGCTTATAACCAGTTTTACCTAAATCGAGCCTTTAGAGGGCTTCATTGGCTCCAAAGTGTGTCTAGCAGTGTTATTTATATACTAAATGAATATTTGAACATATATTGTATTATAATAAGTCTTAGGAACTCACTTGGCATTCCAAGAAGCGTTAAAAACCAGTTTCGCATTAAAACAAAGTCATTATAACAAGTTTTGCCGAAATTGAACCATCAAAAGGCTTTTTTGGCTGCGAAGCGACTCTAGCAAAGTTGTTGTGATCCCAAATGCCTATTTAAATATATAATATATTATAATAAATCTTAGGGACTGATTTGGAGATGTAACAAAACTGAAAAACTCACTTCGTACTAAATCTAAGTGCTTACAATAAGTTTTAGCTCAATGGAGCCTCTAAAGGGCTTTTTTGACTCCGAAGTGACTCTAGCAAAATTGTTTTGATTGTACACTAGTATATGAACATAAATGTTATTATAATAAGTCTTAAGAACTCATTTTGAGCTTCAACAAGCCTTAAAAAGTCGCTACGCGCAAAAACTAAGTCCTTTTTGCAAGTTGTGCCTAAATCGATCCTTTAAAGGGCTTTTTAGGTTCCGAAGTGACTCTAGCAAAGTTGTTTTGATCACAAAAGTGTATTTAAACATATAATATATTATAATAAGTCTTAGGGACTCATTTGGAGATCCAATATGCTTTAAAAACTCGATTCGCGCTTAGACAAAATCATTATAAGTAGTTTTGCCGAAATCGAGCCTTTTAAAAGCTTTTTTGGTTCTGAAGTGACTCTAACAAAGTGTTTTTTGATCCCAAATGTGTATTTAAACATATAATTTATTATAATACGTCCTAGGGATCATTTGGTGCTCCAACAAGCTTTAAAAACTCACTTCGCGCAAAAGTAAATGCTTATAACCAGTTTTACCTACATCAAGCCTTTAGAGGGCTTCATTGGCTCCAAAGTGTGTCTAGCAGCGTTATTTATATCCTAAATGAATATTTGAACATATATTGTATTATAATAAGTCTTAGGAACTCACATGGCATTCCAAGAAGCGTTAAAAACCAATTTCGCGTTAAAACAAAGTCATTATAACTAGTTTTGCCGAAATTGAACCATCAAAAGGCTTTTTTGGCTGCGAAGCGATTCTAGCAAAGTTGTTGTGATCCCAAATGCCTATTTAAACATATAATATATTATAATAAATCTTAGGGACTGATTTTGGG
Organism: Boehmeria nivea var. tenacissima; assembly: GCA_018132145.1. NCBI lineage: Eukaryota > Viridiplantae > Streptophyta > Magnoliopsida > Rosales > Urticaceae > Boehmeria > Boehmeria nivea. The sequence continues at coordinate 1,189,513 of CM030876.1, forward strand.
ATGTAACAAAACTGAAAAACTCACTTCGTACTAAATCTAAGTGCTTACAATAAGTTTTAGCTAAATGGAGCCTCTAAAGGGCTTTTTTGGCTCCGAAGTGACTCTAGCAAAGTTGTTTTGATTGTACACTAGTATATGAACATAAATGTTATTAAAATAAGTCTTAAGGACTCATTTTGAGCTTCAACAAGCCTTAAAAAGTCGCTACGCGCAAAAACTGAGTCCTTTTTGTAGGTTGTGCCTAAATCGAGCCTTTAAAGGGCTTTTTTGGTTTCGAAGTGACTCTAGCAAAGTTGTTTTAATCCCAAAAGTGTATTTAAACATATAATATATTATAAAAAGTCTTAGGGACTCATTTGGAGCTCCAATAAGCTTTAATAACTCGATTCGCGCTATAACAAAGTCATTATAAGTAGTTTTGCCGAAATCGAGGCTTTTAAGGGCTTTTTTGGTTCCGAAGTGACTCTAACAAAGTTTTTTTTGATGCCAAATGTGTATTTAAACATATAATTTATTATAATAAGTCTTAGGGACTCATTTGGAGCTCCAACAAGCTTTAAAAACTCACTTCGAGCAAAAATAAATGCTTATAACAAGTTTTACCTAAATCGAGCCTTTAAAGGGCTTCTTTGGCTCCAAAGTGTGTCTAGTAGTGTTATTTTGATCCTAAATGAGTATTTAAACATATATTGTGTTATAATAAGTCTTAGGAACTCACTTGGCATTCCAAGAAGCGTTAAAAACCCATTTCGCGTTAAAACAAAGTCTTTATAATTAGTTTTGCCGAAATTGAACCATCAAAAGGCTTTTTTGGCTGCGAAGCGACTCTAGCAAAGTTGTTGTGATCCCAAATGCCTATTTAAACATATAATATTTTATAATAAGTCTTAGGGACTGATTTGGAGATGTAACAAAACTGAAAAACTCACTTCGTACTAAATCTAAGTGCTTACAACAAGTTTTAGCTAAATGGAGCCTCTAAAGGGCTTTTTTGGCTCCGAAGTGACTCTAGCAAAGTTCTTTTGATTGTACACTAGTATATGAACATAAATGTTATTATAATAAGTCTTAAGGACTCAATTTGAGCTTCAACGAGCCTTAAAAAGTTGCTACGCGAAAAAACTAAGTCCTTTTTGCAAGTTGTGCCTAAACCTAGCCTTTAAAGGGCTTTTTTGGTTTCGAAGTGACTCTAGCAAAGTTGTTTTAATCCCAAAAGTGTATTTAAACATATAATATATTATAAAAAGTCTTAGGGACTCATTTGGAGCTCCAATAAGCTTTAATAACTCGATTCGCGCTATAACAAAGTCATTATAAGTAGTTTTGCCGAAATCGAGCCTTTTAAGGGCTTTTTTGGTTCCGAAGTGACTCTAACAAAGTTTTTTTTTTTGATACCAAATGTGTATTTAAACATATAATTTATTATAATAAGTCTTAGGGACTCATTTGGAGCTCCAACAAGCTTTAAAAACTCACTTCGCGCAAAAATAAATACTTATAACCAGTTTTACCTAAATCGAGCCTTTAAAGGGCTTCTTTGGCTCCAAAGTGTGTCTAGCGGTGTTATTTTGATCCTAAATGAGTATTTAAACATATATTGTGTTGTAATAAGTCTTAGAAACTCACTTGGCATTCCAAGAAGCGTTAAAAACCCATTCGCGTTAAAACAAAGTCATTATAACTAGTTTTGCCGAAATTGAACCATCAAAAGGCTTTTTTGGCTGCGAAGCGACTCTAACAAAGTTGTTGTGATCCCAAATGCCTATTTAAACCTATAATATACTAGAAGAAATCTTAGGGACTTATTTGGAGATATAACAAAACTTAAAAACTCACTTCGCACTAAATCTAAGTGCTTACAATAAGTTTTAGCTAAATGGAGCCTTTAAAGGGCTTTTTTTGGCACCGAAGTGACTCTAGCAAAATTGTTTTGATTGTACACTAGTATATGAACATAAATGTTATTATAATAAGTCTTAAGGACTCATTTTGAGCTTCAACAAGCCTTAAAAAGTCTCTACGCGCAAAAACTAAGTCCTTTTTGCAAGTTGTGCCTAAATCGATCCTTTAAAGGGCTTTTTAGGTTCCGAAGTGACTCTAGCAAAGTTGTTTTGATCTCAAAAGTGTGTTTAAACATATAATATATTATAATAAGTCTTAGGGACTCATTTGGAGATCCAATATGCTTTAAAAACTCGATTCGTGCTTAGACAAAGTCATTATAAGTAGTTTTGCCGAAATAGAGCCTTTTAAAGGCTTTTTTGGTTCCGAAGTGACTCTAACAAAGTGTTTTTTGATCCCAAATGTGTATTTAAACATATATATTTTATTATAATATGTCTTAGGGATCATTTAGAGCTCCAACAAGCTTTAAAAACTCACTTCGCGCAAAAATAAATGCTTATAACCAGTTTTACCTAAATCGAGCCTTTAGAGGGCTTCATTGGCTCCAAAGTGTGTCTAGCAGTGTTATTTATATACTAAATGAATATTTGAACATATATTGTATTATAATAAGTCTTAGGAACTCACTTGGCATTCCAAGAAGCGTTAAAAACCAGTTTCGCATTAAAACAAAGTCATTATAACAAGTTTTGCCGAAATTGAACCATCAAAAGGCTTTTTTGGCTGCGAAGCGACTCTAGCAAAGTTGTTGTGATCCCAAATGCCTATTTAAATATATAATATATTATAATAAATCTTAGGGACTGATTTGGAGATGTAACAAAACTGAAAAACTCACTTCGTACTAAATCTAAGTGCTTACAATAAGTTTTAGCTCAATGGAGCCTCTAAAGGGCTTTTTTGACTCCGAAGTGACTCTAGCAAAATTGTTTTGATTGTACACTAGTATATGAACATAAATGTTATTATAATAAGTCTTAAGAACTCATTTTGAGCTTCAACAAGCCTTAAAAAGTCGCTACGCGCAAAAACTAAGTCCTTTTTGCAAGTTGTGCCTAAATCGATCCTTTAAAGGGCTTTTTAGGTTCCGAAGTGACTCTAGCAAAGTTGTTTTGATCACAAAAGTGTATTTAAACATATAATATATTATAATAAGTCTTAGGGACTCATTTGGAGATCCAATATGCTTTAAAAACTCGATTCGCGCTTAGACAAAATCATTATAAGTAGTTTTGCCGAAATCGAGCCTTTTAAAAGCTTTTTTGGTTCTGAAGTGACTCTAACAAAGTGTTTTTTGATCCCAAATGTGTATTTAAACATATAATTTATTATAATACGTCCTAGGGATCATTTGGTGCTCCAACAAGCTTTAAAAACTCACTTCGCGCAAAAGTAAATGCTTATAACCAGTTTTACCTACATCAAGCCTTTAGAGGGCTTCATTGGCTCCAAAGTGTGTCTAGCAGCGTTATTTATATCCTAAATGAATATTTGAACATATATTGTATTATAATAAGTCTTAGGAACTCACATGGCATTCCAAGAAGCGTTAAAAACCAATTTCGCGTTAAAACAAAGTCATTATAACTAGTTTTGCCGAAATTGAACCATCAAAAGGCTTTTTTGGCTGCGAAGCGATTCTAGCAAAGTTGTTGTGATCCCAAATGCCTATTTAAACATATAATATATTATAATAAATCTTAGGGACTGATTTTGGGATGTAACAAAACTGAAAAACTCACTTCGTACTAAATCTAAGTGCTTACAATAAGTTTTAGCTAAATGGAGCCTCTAAAGGGCTTTTTTGGCTCCGAAGTGACTCTAGCAAAGTTGTTTTGATTGTACACTAGTATATGAACATAAATGTTATTAAAATAAGTCTTAAGGACTCATTTTGAGCTTCAACAAGCCTTAAAAAGTCGCTACGCGCAAAAACTGAGTCCTTTTTGTAGGTTGTGCCTAAATCGAGCCTTTAAAGGGCTTTTTTGGTTTCGAAGTGACTCTAGCAAAGTTGTTTTAATCCCAAAAGTGTATTTAAACATATAATATATTATAAAAAGTCTTAGGGACTCATTTGGAGCTCCAATAAGCTTTAATAACTCGATTCGCGCTATAACAAAGTCATTATAAGTAGTTTTGCCGAAATCGAGGCTTTTAAGGGCTTTTTTGGTTCCGAAGTGACTCTAACAAAGTTTTTTTTGATGCCAAATGTGTATTTAAACATATAATTTATTATAATAAGTCTTAGGGACTCATTTGGAGCTCCAACAAGCTTTAAAAACTCACTTTGAGCAAAAATAAATGCTTATAACAAGTTTTACCTAAATCGAGCCTTTAAAGGGCTTCTTTGGCTCCAAAGTGTGTCTAGTAGTGTTATTTTGATCCTAAATGAGTATTTAAACATATATTGTGTTATAATAAGTCTTAGGAACTCACTTGGCATTCCAAGAAGCGTTAAAAACCCATTTCGCGTTAAAACAAAGTCTTTATAATTAGTTTTGCCGAAATTGAACCATCAAAAGGCTTTTTTGGCTGCGAAGCGACTCTAGCAAAGTTGTTGTGATCCCAAATGCCTATTTAAACATATAATATTTTATAATAAGTCTTAGGGACTGATTTGGAGATGTAACAAAACTGAAAAACTCACTTCGTACTAAATCTAAGTGCTTACAACAAGTTTTAGCTAAATGGAGCCTCTAAAGGGCTTTTTTGGCTCCGAAGTGACTCTAGCAAAGTTCTTTTGATTGTACACTAGTATATGAACATAAATGTTATTATAATAAGTCTTAAGGACTTAATTTGAGCTTCAACGAGCCTTAAAAAGTTGCTACGCGAAAAAACTAAGTCCTTTTTGCAAGTTGTGCCTAAACCTAGCCTTTAAAGGGCTTTTTTGGTTTCGAAGTGACTCTAGCAAAGATGTTTTGATCCCAAAAGTGTATTTAAACATATAATTTATTATAGTAAGTCTTAGGGACTTATTTCGAGCTCCAATATGCTTCAAAAACTCGATTCGCGCTATAACAAAGTCGTTATAAGTAGTTTTGCCGAAATCGAGCCTTTTAAAAGCTTTTTTGGTTCCGAAGTGACTCTAACAAAGTTTTTTTTACGCCAAATGTCCATTTAAACATATAATTTATTATAATAAGTCTTAGGGACTCATTTGGAGCTCCAACAAGCTTTAAAAACTCACTTCGCCCAAAAATAAATGCTTATAACCAGTTTTACGTAAATCGAGCCTTTAGAGGGCTTCTTTGGCTCCAAAGTGTGTCTAGCAGCATTATTTTGATCCTAAATGAGTATTTGAACATATATTGAGTTATAATAAGTCTTAGGAACTCACTTGGCATTCCAAGAAGCATTAAGAACCCATTTCACGTTAAAACAAAGTCATTATAAGTAGTTTTGCCCAAATTGAACCATCAAAAGGCTTTTTTGGCTGCGAAGCGACTCTAGCAAAGTTGTTGTGATCCCAAATGCCTATTTAAACATATAATATACTATAAGAAATATTAGGGACTGATTTGGAGATGTAACAAAACTGAAAAACTCACTTCGTACTAAATCTAAGTGCTTACAATAAGTTTTAGCTAAATGGAGCCTCTAAAGGGCTTTTTTGGCTCCGAAGTGACTCTAGCAAAGTTGTTTTGATTGTACACTAGTATATGAACATAAATGTTATGATAATAAGTCTTAAGGACTCAATTTGAGCTTCAACAAGCCTTAAAAAGTCGCTACGCGGAAAAACTAAGTCCTTTTTGCAAGTTGTGCCTAAATCTTGCCTTTAAAGGGCTTTTTTGGTTTCGAAGTGACTCTAGCAAAGTTGTTTTGATCCCAAAAGTGTATTTAAACATATAATATATTATATTAAGTCTTAGGGACTCATTTGGAGCTCCAATATGCTTCAAAAACTCGAGCCCTTAATGGGCTTTTTGGGCACCGAAGTGACTCTAGGAAAGTTGTTTTGATCCCAAATGAGTATTTACACGTATAATATATTATAATAAGTCTTAGGGACTCATTTGGAGCTCCAATATGCCTTAAAAATTCACTTCGAGCTAAAACAAAGTCATTATAACTAGTTTTCCCGAAATCAAGCCTTTAATGGGCTTTTTTAGTTCCAAAGTGACTCTAGCAAAGTTGTTTTAATGCTAAATGTTTATTTAAATATGTAATATATTATAATAAGTCTTAGGGACACATTTGGAGCTTCAACAAACCTTAAAAATTCACTTCGCGCTAAATCTAAGTGCTTATAACAAGTTTTACCTAACTCGAGACTTTAAAGGGCTTTATTGGCACCAATGTGACTCTAGCAAAGTTGTTTTGATCCTAAATGAGTATTTGAACATATATTACTTTATAATAAGTCTTAGGGACTCATTTGAAGCTTAACCAAACCTTAAAAAGTCACTTCGCACAAAAACTAAGTCCTTTTAACAACTTTTGCCGGAATCGAGCCTTTAAAGGGCTTTTTTTGGCACCGAAGTGACTCTAGCAAAGTTGTTTTGATCCCAAATGAGTATTTAAACATTTAATATAATATAATAAGTCTTAGGGAGTCATTTGGATCTCCCATATGGCTTAAAAATTCACTTCGAGCTAAAACAAAGTCATTGTAACTAGTTTTGTCGAAATAGAGCCTTTAAAGGGCTTTTTTGGTTCCGAAGTGACTGTAGCAAAGATGTTTTATTTTCGAATGTTTATTTAAATATATAATATATTATAATAAGTCTTCGGGACTCATTTGGAGCTACAACAAATCTTAAAAACTCACTTCGCGCTAAATCTAAGTGCTTATAACAAGTTTTACCTAGATTGAGCTTTAAAGGACTTTATTGGTTCCGATATGACTCTAGCAAAGTTGTTTTGATCCTAAATGAGTATTTGAACATTTATTGTGTTATAATAAGTCATAGGGACTCATTTGGAGCTCAAACAAACCTTAAAAAGTCACTTCGCACAAAAACTAAGTCCTTTTAACAACTTGTGTCTAAATCGAGCCTTTAATGGGCTCTTTTGGCACCGAAGTGACTCTAGGAAAGTTGTTTTGATCCCAAATGAGTATTTACACATATAATATATTATAATAAGTCTTAGGGACTCATTTGGAGCTCCAATATGCCTTAAAAATTCACTTCGAGCTAAAACAAAGTCATTATAACTAGTTTTGCCGAAATCAAGCCTTTAATGAGCTTTTTTAGTTCCAAAGTGACTCTAGCAAAGTTGTTTTAATGCAAAATGTTTATTTAAATATGTAATATATCATAATAAGTCTTAGGGACACATTTGGAGCTTCAACAAACCTTAAAAACTCACTTCGCCTTAAATCTAAGTGCTAAAAATAGGTTTTACCTAACTCGAGCCTTTAAAGGGCTTTATTGGCACCAATGTGAGTCTAGCAAAGTTGTTTTGATCCTAAATGAGTGTTTAAATATATAATGTGTTATAATAAGTCTGAGGGACTCATTTGAAGCTCAAACAAACCTTAAAAAGTCACTTCGCACCAAAACTAAGTCCTTTTAACAACTTGTGTCCAAATCGAAGCCTTTAAAGGGCTTTTTTGGCACCAAAGTGACTCTAGGAAAGTTGTTTAGATCCCAAATGAGTCTTTAAACATTTAATATATTATAATAAGTCTTAGGGAGTCATTTGGAGCTCCAATATGCCTTAAAAATTCACTTCGATCTAAAACAAAGTCATTATAACTAGTTTTGCCGAAATCAAGCCTTTAATGGGCTTTTTTAGTTCAAAAGTGACTCTAGCAAAGTTGTTTTAATGCAAAATATTTATTTAAATATGTAATATATTATAATAAGTCTTAGGGATACATTTGGAGCTTCAACAAACCTTAAAAACTCACTTCGCGTTAAATCTAAGTGCTTATAACAGGTTTTACCTAACTCGAGCCTTTAAAGGGCTTTATTGGCACCAATGTGAGTCTAGCAAAGTTGTTTTGATCCTAAATGAGTGTTTGAATATATAATGTGTTATAATAAGTCTGAGGGACTCATTTGAAGCTCAAACAAACCTTAAAAAGTCACTTCGCACAAAAACTAAGTCCTTTTAACAACTTGTGTCCAAATCGAAGCCTTTAAAGGGCTTTTTTGGCAACGAAGTGAATTTAGCAAAGTTGTTTTGATCCCAAATGAGTATTTAAACAATTGATATATTTCAATAAGTCTTAGGGAGTCATTTGGATCTCCCATATGCCTTAAAAATTCACTTCGAGCTAAAGCAAAGTCATTATAACTAGTTTTATCGAAATCGAGCCTTTAAAGGGCTTTTTTGGTTCCAAAGTGACTGTAGCAAAGTTTTTTTATTTCAAAATATTTATTTAAATATATAATATATTATAATAAGTCTTAGGGACTCATTTGGAGCTTCAACAAATCTTAAAAACTCACTTCGCGCTAAATCTAAGTGCTTATAACAAGTTTTACCTAAATTGAGCTTTAAAGGACTTTATTGGTTCCGATATGGCTCTAGCAAAGTTGTTTTGATCCTAAATGAGTATTTGAACATTTATTGTGTTATAATAAGTCATAGGGACTCATTTGGAGCTCAAACAAACCTTAAAAAGTCACTTCGCACAAAAACTAAGTCCTTTTAACAACTTGTGTCCAAATCGAAGCCTTTAAAGGGCTTTTTTGGCACCAAAGTGACTCTAGCAAAGTTGTTTAGATCCCAAATGAGTCTTTAAACATTTAATACATTATAATAAGTCTTAGGGACTCATTTAGAGCTCCCACATGCCTTAAAAATTCACTTCGAGCTAAAACAAAGTCATTATAACTAGTTTTGTTGAAATCAAGCCTTTAAAGTGCTTTTTTAGTTCCAAAGTGACTCTGGTAAAGTTGTTTTAATCCAAAATATTTATTTAAATATGTAATATATTATAATACGTCTTAGGGACACATTTGGAGATTCAACAAACCTTAAAAACTCACGTCGCGCTAAATCTAAGTGCTTATAACAAGTTTTACCTAACTCGAGCTTTTAAAGGGCTTTATTGGCACCAATGTGACTCTAGCAAAGTTGTTTTGATCCTAAATGAGTGTTTGAACATATAATGTGTTATAATAAGTCTGAGGGACTCATTTGAAGCTCAAACAAACCTTAAAAAGTCACTTCGCACAAAAACTAAGTCCTTTTAACAACTTGTGTCCAAATCCAAGCCTTTAAAGGGCTTTTTTGGCACCAAAGTGACTCTAGCAAAGTTGTTTAGATCCCAAATGAGTCTTTAAACATTTGATATATTATAATAAGTCTTAGGGACTCATTTAGAGCTCCCATATGCCTTAAAAGTTCACTTCGAGCTAAAACAAAGTCATTATAACTAGTTTTGTCGAAATCAAGCCTTTAAAGGGCTTTTTTTAGTTCCAAAGTGACTCTAGAAAAGTTGTTTTAATCCAAAATGTTTATTTAAATTTGTAATATATTATAATAAGTCTTAGGGACACATTTGGAGCTTCAACAAACCTTAAAAACTCACTTCGCGCTAAATCTAAGTGCTTATAACAAGTTTTACCTAACTCGAGCCTTTAAAGGGCTTTATTGGCACCAGTGTGACTCTAGCAAAGTTGTTTTGATCCTAAATGAGTGTTTGAACATATAATGTGTTATAATAAGTCTGAGGGACTCATTTGAAGCTCAAACAAACCTTAAAAAGTCACTTCGCAGAAAAACTAAGTCCTTTTAACAACTTTTGCCGGAATCGAGCCTTTAAAGGGCTTTTTTGGCACCGAAGTGACTCTAGAAAAGTTGTTTTGATCCCAAATGAGTATTTAAACATTTAATATAATATAATAAGTCTTAGGGAGTCATTTGGATCTCCCATATGCTTTAAAAATTCACTTCGAGCTAAAACAAAGTCATTATAACTAGTTTTGTTGAAATAGAGCCTTTAAAGCGCTTTTTTGGTTCCGAAGTGACTGTAGCAAAGTTGTTTTATTTTCGAATGTTTATTTTAATATATAATATATTATAATAAGTCTTAGTGACTCATTTGGAGCTACAACAAATCCTAAAAACTCACTTCGCGCTAAATCTAAGTGCTTATAACAAGTTTTACCTAAATTGAGCTTTAAAGGACTTTATTAGTTCCGATACGACTCTAGCAAAGTTGTTTTGATCCTAAATGAGTAGTTGAACATTTATTGTGTTATAATAAGTCATGGGGACTAATTTGGAGCTCAAACAAACCTTAAAAAGTCACTTCGCACAAAAACTAAGTCCTTTTAACAACTTGTGTCGAAATCGAGCCTTTAATGGGCTTTTTTGGCACCGAAGTGACTCTAGGAAAGTTGTTTTGATCCCAAATGAGTATTTACACACACAATATATTATAATAAGTCTTACGGACTCATTTGGAGCTCCAATATGCCTTAAAAATTCACTTCGAGCTAAAACAAAGTCATTATAACTAGTTTTGCCAAAATCAAGCCTTTAATGGGCTTTTTTAGTTCCAAAGTGACTCTAGCAAAGTTGTTTTAATGCAAAATATTTATTTAAATAAGTAATATATTATAATAAGTCTTAGGGACACATTTAGAGCTTCAACAAACCTTAAAAACTCACTTCGCGTTAAATCTAAGTGCTTATAACAAGTTTTACCTAACTCGAGCCTTTAAAGGGCTTTATGGGCACCAATGTGACTCTAGCAAAGTTGTTTTGATCCTAAAAACACATATAATGTGTTATAATAAGTCTGAGGGACTCATTTGAAGCTCAAACAAACCTTAAAAAGTCACTTCGCACAAAAACTAAGTCCTTTTAACAACTTGTGTCCAAATCGAAGCCTTTAAAGGGCTCTTTTGGCACCGAAGTGACTCTAGCAAAGTTGTTTTGATCCCAAATGAGTATTTAAACATTTGATATATTATAATAAGTCTTAGGGAGTCATTTGGATCTCCCATATGCCTTAAAAATTCACTTCGAGCTAAAACAAACTCATTATAACTAGTTTTGTCAAAATCGAGCCTTTAAAGGGCTTTTTTGGTTCCGAAATGACTGTAGCAAAGTTGTTTTACTTCCAAATATTTATTTAAATATATAATATATTATAATAAGTCTTAGGAACTCATTTAGAGCTTCAACAAATCTTAAAAACTCACTTCGCGCTAAATCTAAGTGCTTATAACAAGTTTTACCTAAATTGAGCTTCAAAGGACTTTATTGGTTCCGATATGACCCTAGCAAAGTTGTTTTGATCCTAAATGAGTATTTGAACATTTATTGTGTTATAATAAGTCATAGGGACTCATTTGGAGCTTAAACAAACTTAAAAAGTCACTTCGCACAAAAAGTAAGTCCTTTTAACAACTTGTGTCCAAATCGAAGCCTTTAAAGGGCTTTGTTGGCACCAAAGTGACTCTAGCAAAGTTGTTTAGATCCCAAATGAGTCTTTAAATATTTAATATATTATAATAAGTCTTAGGGATTCATTTAGAGCTCCCATATGCCTTAAAAATTCACTTCGAGCTAAAACAAAGTCATTATAACTAGTTTTGTCGAAATCAAGCCTTTAAAGGGCTTTTTTAGTTCCAAAGTGACTCTAGCAAAGTTGTTTTAATCCAAAATGTTTATTTAAATATGTAATATATTATAATAAGTCTTAGGGACACATTTGGAGCTTGAACAAACCTTAAAAACTCACTTCGCGCTAAATCTAAGTGCTTATAACAAGTTTTACCTAACTCGAGCCTTTAAAGGGCTTTATTAGCACCAATGTGACTCTAACAAAGTTGTTTTGATCCTAAATGAGTGTTTGAACATATAATGTGTTATAAGAAGTCTGAGGGACTCATTTGAAGCTCAAACAAACCTTAAAAAGTCACTTCACATAAAAACTAAGTCCTTTTAACCACTTGTGTCCAAATCGAAGCCTTTAAAGGGCTTTTTTGGCACCAAAGTGACTCAAGCAAAGTTGTTTATGGCCCAAATGAGTATTTAAACATTTAATATATTATAATAAGTCTTAGGGACTCATTTGGAGCTCCCATATGCCTTAAAAATTCACTTCGAGCTAAAACAAAGTCATTCTAACTAGTTTTGTCGAAATCGAGCCTTTAAAGGGCTTTTTTGGTTCGGTAGTGACTGTAGCAAAGTTGTTTTATTCCCAAATGTTTATTTAAATATATAATATATTATAATACCTCTTAGGGACTCATTTGGAGCTTCAACAAACCTTAAAAACTCACTTCGCGCTAAATCTAAGTGCTTAGAACAAGTTTTACCTAAATCGAGCCTTTAAAGGGCTTTATTGGTTCCGATATGACTCTAGCAAAGTTGTTTTGATCCTAAATGAGTATTTGAACATTTATTGTGTGATACTAAGTCATAGGGACTCATTTGGAGCTCAAACAAACCTTAAAAAATCACTTCAAACAAAAACTAAGTCCTTTCAACAACTTGTGCCTAGATCGAGTCTTTAATGGGCTTTTTTGGCACAAAAGTGACTCTAGCAAAGTTGTTTTGATCCCAAATGAGTATTTAAACGTATAATATATTATAATAAGTCTTAGGGACTCATTTGGAGCTCGAATATGGCTTAAAAGTTCACTTCGAGCTAAAACAAAGTCATTATAACTAGTTTTGCCGAAATCAAGCCTTTAAAGGGCTTTTTTAGTTCCAAAGTGACTCTAGCAAAGTTGTTTTAACGCAAAATATTTATTTAAATATGTAATATATTATAATAAGTCTTAGGAACACATTTGGAGCTTCAACAAACCTTAAAAATGAACTTCGCGCTAAATCGAAGTGCTTATAACAAGTTTTACCTAAATCGAGCCTTTAAAGGGCTTTATTGCTTCCGATATGAATCTAGCAAAGTTGTTTTGATCCTAAATGAGTATTTGAACATATATTGTGTTATAATAAGTCAGAGGGACTCATTTGGAGCTCAAAAAAACCTTAAAAAGTCACTTCGCGCAAAAACTAAATCTTTTTAACAACTTGTGCCTAGATCGAGCCTTTAATGGGGTTTTTTGGCACCGAAGTGACTCTACCAAAGTTGTTTTGATCCCAAAATGAGTATTTACACATATCATATATTATAATAAGTCTTAGGGACTCATTTGGAGCTCCAATATGCCTTAAAAATTCGCTTCGAGCTAAAACAAAGTCATTATAGCTAGTTTTGCCGAAATCAAGCCTTTAAAGGGCTTTTTCAGTTCCAAAGTGACACTAGCAAAGTTGTTTTAATCCCAAATGTTTATTTACATATAAAATATATTATAATAAGTCTTAAGGACTCATTTGGAGTTTCAACAAACCCTAAAAACTCACTTCGCGCTAAATATAAGTGCTTAAAACAAGGTTTACCTAAATCAAGCCATTAAAGGGCTTTATTGGTTCGGATGTGACTCTAGCGAAGTTGTTTTGATCCTAAATGAGTATTTGAACATATATTGTGTTATAATAAGTCTTATGGACTCTTTTGGAGCTCCAATATGCCTTAAAAATTCACTTCGAGCTAAAACAAAATCATTATAACTAGTTTTGCCGAAATCAAGGCTTTAAAGGGCTTTTTTAGTTCCAAAGTGACTCTACCAAAGTTGTTTTAATGAAAAATGTTTATTTAAATAAGTAATATTTTATAATAAGTCTTAGGGACACATTTGCAGCTTTAATAAACCTTAAAAACTCACTTCGCCCTAATCTAAGTGCTTATAACAAGTTTTACCTAACTCGAGCCTTTAAAGGGATTTATTGGCACCAATGTGACTCTAGCAAAGTTGTTTTGATCCTAAATGAGTATTTGAACATATATTGTGTTATAATAAGTCAGAGGGACTCATTTGAAGCTCAAAAAAACCTTAAAAAGTCACTTCGCGCAAAAACTAAGTCCTTTTAACAACTTGTGTCTAAATCGAACCTTTAAAGGGCTTTTTTGACACCAAGTGACCCCAGCAAAGTTGTTTAGAACCCAAATGAGTATTTAAACATTTAATATATCATAATAAGTCTTAGGGACCCATTTGGAGCTCAAAAAAACTTTAAAAAGTCACTTCGCATAAAAACTAAGTCCTTTTAACAACTTGTGCCTAAATGGAGCCTTTAATGGGCTTGTTTTGGCACCGAAGTGATTCCAGCAAAGTTGTTTAGAACCCAAATGAGTATTTAAATATTTAATATATTCTAATAAGTCTTAGGGACTCATTTGGAGCTCCCATATGCCTTAAAAATTCACTTCGAGCTAAAACAAAGTCATTATAACTAGATTTGTCGAAATCGAGCCTTTAAAGGGCTTTTTTGGCTCCGAAGTGACTGTAGCAAAGTTGTTTTATTTCCAAATGTTTATTTAAATATATATTATATTATAATAAGTCTTAGAGACTCATTTAGAGATTCAACTAACCTTAAAAACTCACTTCGCGGTAAATCTAAGTGCATATAACAAGTTTTACCTAAATCGAGCCTTTAAAGGGCTTTATTGGTTCGAATGTGAGTCTAGAAAAGTTGTTTTGATCCTAAATGAGTATTTGAATATATATTGTGTTATAATATGTCTTAGGGACTCATTTGGAGCTCAAACAAACCTTAAAATGTGACTTCGCACAAAAACTAAGTCCCATGAACAACTTGTGCCTAAATCAAGCCTTTAAAGGGCTTTTTTAGCACCGAAGTGATTCTAGCAAAGTTGTTTTAATCCCAAATATTTATTTAAATATATAATATATTATAATAATTCTTAGGGACTCATTTGGAGCCTCAACAAACCTTAAAAACTCACTTCGCGCTAAATCTAAGTGCTTATAACAAGTCTTACCTAAATAGAGCCTTTAAAGGGCTTTATTGGTTCCGATGTGACTCTAGCAATGTTATTTTGATCCAAAATTATATTGTGTTATAATAAGTCTTAGGGACTCATTTGGAGCTCAAACAAACCTTAAAAAGTTTCTTCGCGCAAAAACTAAGTCCTTTTAACAACTTGTGCCTAAATCGAGCCTTTAAAGGGCTTTTTTTGCACCAAAGTCACTCTAGCAATGTTGTTTTGATCCCAAATGAGTATTTAAACACATAATATACTATAATAAGTCTTAGGGACCCATTTGGAGCTCCAATATCCCTTAAAAATTCACTTCGACCCAAAACAAAGTCATTATAACTAGTTTTGCCGAAATATAGCCTTTAAAGGGCTTTTTTAGTTCCGAAGTGACACTAGCAAAGTTCTTTTAATCCCAAATGTTTATTTACAAATATAATATATTATAATAAGTCTTAAGGACTCATTTGGAGATTCAAAAAACCCTAAAAACGCACTTCACGCTAAATCTAAGTGCTTATAACAAGTTTTACCTAAATCGAGCTATTAAAGGGCTTTATTTGTTCGGATGTGACTCTAGCGAAGTTGTTTTGATCCTCAATGAGTATTTGAACATATATTGTATTATAATAAGTCTTAGGGACTCTTTTGGAGCTCAAACAAACCTTAAAAAGTCACTTCGTCCAAAAACTAAGTCCTCTTAACAACTTGTATATAAATCGAGCCTTTAAACGGCTTTCCTGGCACCGAAGTGACTCTAGCAAAGTTATTTTCATCCCAAATGAGTATTTAAAAATATAATATATTATAATTAGTCTTATGGACCCATTTGAAGCTCCAATATGCCTTAAAAATTCACTTCGAGCTAAAACAAAGTCATTATAACTAGTTTTGCCGAAATCCGGCCTTTAAAGGGCTTTTTTAGTTCCAAAGTGACTCTAGCAAAGTTGTTTTAATCCAAAATATTTATTTAAATATGTAATATATTATAATAAGTCTTAGGGACACATTTGGAGCTTCAGCAAACCTTAAAAACTCACTTCGCGGTAAATCTAAGTGCTTATAACAAGTTTTACCTAAATCGAGCCTTTAAAGGGCTTTATGGGTGCGAATGTGAGTCTAGAAAAGTTATTTTGATCCTAAATGAGTATTTGAACATATATTGTGTTATAATATGTCTTAGGGACTCATTTGGAGCTCAAACAAAGCTTAAAAAGTGACTTCGTACAAAAACTCAGTCCTTTGAACAACTTGTTCCTAAATCGAGCCTTTAAAGGGCTCTTTTGGCACCCAAGTGATTCTAGCAAAGTTGTTTGAATATATAATATATTATAATAAATCTTAGGGACTCATTTGGAGCCTCAACAAACCTTAAAAACTCACTTCGCGCTAAATCTAAGTGCTTATAACAAGTTTTACCCAAATCGAGCCTTTAAAGGGCTTTATTAGTTCGAATATGAGTCTACAAAAATTGCTTTGATCCTAAATGAGTATTTGAACATATATTGTGTTATAATATGTCTTAGGGACTCCTTTGGAGCTCAAAGAAACCCTAAAAAGTTTCTTCGCGCAAAAACTAAGTCCTTTTAACAACTTGTGCCTAAATCGAGCCTTTAAAGGGCTTTTTTTGCACCGAAGTGACTCTAGCAAAGTTGTTTTGATCCCAAATGAATATTTAAACATATAATATCTTATAATAAGTCTTAGGGACCCATTTGGAGCTCCAATAACCCTTAAAAATTCACTTGGAGCTAAAACAAAGTCATTATAACTAGTTTTGTCGAAATCTAGTCTTTAAAGGGCTTTTTTAGTTCCGAAGTGACACTAGCAAAGTTGTTTTAATCCCAAATGTTTATTTACATATATAATATATTTTAATGTCTTAGGGACTCATTTGGAGCTTCAACAAACCTTAAAAACTCACTTCGCGCTAAATCTAAGTGCTTATAGCAAGTTTTACCTAAATCGAGCTATTGAAGGGCTTTATTGGTTCGGATGTGACTCTAGCGAAGTTGTTTTGATCCAAAATGAGTACTTGAACATATATTGTGTTATAATAAGTCTTAGGGACTCGTTTGGAGCTCAAACAAACCTTAAAAAGTCACTTCGCCCAAAAACTAATCCTTTTAACAACTGGTGCTTAAATCGAGCCTTTAAAGGGCTTTTTCGGCAACGAAGTGACTCTAGCAAAGTTATTTTCATCCCAAAGGAGTATTTAAACATATAATATATTATAATTAGTCTTATGGACCCATTTGAAGCTCCAATAAGCTTTAAAAATTCACTTCGAGCTAAAATAAAGTCATTATAACTAGTTTTGCCGAAATCTAGCCTTTAAAGGGCTTTTTTAGTTCCAAAGTGACTCTAGCAAAGTTGTTTTAATCGAAAATATTTATTTAAATATGTAATATATTATAATAAGTCTTAGGGACACATTTAGAGCTTCAGCAAACCTTAAAAACTCACTTCGCGCTAAATCTCAGTGCTTACAACAAGTTTTACCTAAATCGAGCCTGTAAAGGGCTTTATTGGTTCGAATGTGAGTCTAGAAAAGTTGTTTTGATCCTAAATGAGTATTTGAACATATATTGTGTTATAATATGTCTTAGGGACTCATTTAGAGCTCAAACAAAGCTTAAAAAGTGACTTCGTACAAAAACTCAGTCCTTTGAACAACTTGTTCCTAAATCGAGCCTTTAAAGGCCTTTTTTGGCACCCAAGTGATTCTAGCAAAGTTGTTTGAATATATAATATATTATAATAAGTCTTAGGGACTCATTTGGAGCCTCAACAAACCTTAAAAACTTACTTCGCGCTATATCTAAGTGCTTATAACAAGTTTTACCTAAATCGAGCCTTTAAAGGGCTTTATTGGTTCGAATGTGAGTTTAGAAAAGTTGTTTTGATCCTAAATGAGCATTTGAACATATATTGTGTTATAATATGTCTTAGGGACTCATTTGGAGCTCAAACAAACCTTAAAAAGTTTCTTCGCGCAAAAACTAAGTCCTTTTAACAACTTGTGCCTAAATAGAGCCTTTAAAGGGCATTTTTTCCACCGAAGTGACTCTAGTAAAGTAGTTTTGATCCCAAATGAATATTTAAACATATAATATATTATAATAAGTCTTAGGGACCCATTTGGAGCTCCAATATCCCTTAAAAATTAACTTCGAGCTAAAACAAAGTCATTATAACTAGTTTTGTCGTAATCTAGTCTTTAAAGGGCTTTTTTAGCTCCGAAGTGACACTAGCAAAGTTGTTTTAATCCCAAATGTTTATTTACATATATAATATATTTTAATAAGTCTTAGGGACTCATTTGGAGCTTCAACAAACCTTAAAAACTCACTTCGCGCTAAATCTAAGTGCTTATAGCAAGTTTTACCTAAATCGAGCCATTGAAGGGCTTTATTGGTTCGGATGTGACTCTAGCGAAGTTGTTTTGATCCTAAACGAGTTAGTGACTCGTTTGGAGCTCAAACAAACCTTAAAAAGTCACTTCGCCCAAAAACTAATCCTTTTAACAACTTGTGCTTAAATCGAGCCTTTAAAGGGCTTTTTCGGCACCAAAGTGACTCTAGCAAACTTGTTTTGATCCCAAATGAGTATTTAAACATAAAATATATTATAATTAGTCTTAGGGACCCATTTGGAGCTCCAATATGCCTTAAAAATTCACTTCGAGCTAAAACAAAGTCATTATAACTAGTTTTGCCGAAATCTAGCCTTTAAAGGGCTTTTTTAGTTCCAAAGTGACTCTAGCAAAGTTGTTTTAATCCAAAATATTTATTTAAATACGTAATATATTATAATAAGTCTTAGGGACACATTTGGAGCTTCAGCAAACCTTAAAAACTCACTTCGCGCTAAATCTAAGTGCTTATAACAAGTTTTACCTAAATCGAGCCTTTAAAGGGCTTTATTGGTTTCGATGTGACTCTAGCAAAGTTGTTTTAATCCTAAATGATTATTTGAACATATATTGTGTTATAATATGTCTTAGGTACTCATTAGGAGCTCAAACAAACCTTAAAAAGTCACTTCGCGCAAAAACTAAGTCCTTTTAACAAGTTGTGCCTAAATCGAGCCTTTAAAGGGCTTTTTTTAGCACCGAAGTGACTCTAGCAAAGTTGTTTTGATCCCAAATGAGTATTCAAACATATAATATATTATAATAAGTCTTAAGGACTCATTTGGAGCTCCAATATGACTTAAAAATTCACTTCGAGCTAAAATAAAATCATTATAACTAGTTTTGTCAAAATCGAGCCTTTAAAGGGCTTTTTTGGATCCGAAGTGACTGTAGCAAAGTTGTTTTAATGCCAAATGTTTACTTAATTATATAATATATTATAATAAGTCTTAGGGACTTATTTAGAGCTTCAACAAACCTTGAAAACTCAAGTCGCGGTAAATCTAAGTGCATATAACAAGTTTTACCTAAATCGAGCCTTTAAAGGGCTTTATTGGTTCAGATGTGAGTCTAGAAAAATTGTTTTGATCCTAAATGAGTATCTGAACATATATTGTTTTATAATATGTCTTAGGGACTCATTTGGAGCTCAAACAAACCTAAAAAAGTGACTTCGCACAAAAACTAAATCCTTTGAACAACTTGTGCCTAAATCGAGGCATTAAAGGGCTTTTTTAACACCAAAGTGATTCTAGCAAAGTTGTTTCAATCCCAAATGTTTATTTAAATATATAATATATTATAATAAGTCTTAGGGACTCATTTGGAGCTTCAACAAACCCTAAAAACTCACTTCGCACTAAATCTAAGTGCTTATAACAAGTTCTAGCTAAATCGAGCCTTTAAAAGGCTTTATTGGTTCCGATGTGGCTCTAGCAATGTTATTTTGATCCTAAATTATATTGTGTTATAATAAGTCTTAGGGACTCATTTGGAGCTCAAACAAACCTTAAAAAGTTACTTCGCGCAAAAAGTAAGTCCTTTTAAAAACTTGTGCCTAAATCGAGCCTTTAAAGGGTTTTTTTTCACCGAAGTGACTCTTGCAAAGTTGTTTTGATCCCAAATGAGTATTTAAACATATAATATATTATAATAGGTCTTAGGGACCCATTTGGAGATCCAATATCCCTAAAAAATTCACTTCGAGCTAAAACAAAGTCGTTATAACTAGTTTTGTCGAAATCTAGTCTTTAAAGGGCTTTTTTAGTTCCTAAGTCACACTAGCAAAGTTGTTTTCATCCCAAATGTTTATTTACATATATAATATATTTTAATAAGTCTTAGGGACTCATTTGGAGCTTCAACAAACCTTAAAAACTCACTTCGCGCTAAATCTAAGTGCTTATAGCAAGTTTTACCTAAATCGAGCCATTGAAGGGCTTTATCCTTTCGGATGTGACTCTAGCGAAGTTGTTTTGATCCTAAATGAGTATTTGAACATATACTGTGTTATAATAAGTCTTAGAGACTCGTTTGGAGCTCAAACAAACCTGAAAAAGTTACTTCGCCCAAAAACTAATCCTTTTAAGCACTTATGCTTAAATCGAGTCTTTAAAGGGCTTTTTCGGCACCGAAGTGACTCTAGCAAAGTTGTTTTGATCCCTAATGAGTATTTAAACATATAATATATTATAATTAGTCTTAGGGACTCATTTGGAGCTCCCATGCCTTAAAAATTCACTTCGAGCTAAAACAAAGTCAATACAACAAATTTTACCTAAATCGAGCCTTTAAAGGGCTTTATTGGTTTCGATGTGACTCTAGCAAAGTTGTTTTGATCCTAAATGATTATTTGAACATATTTTTGGTACCGAAGTGACTCCAGCAAATTTGTTTTGATCCCAAATGAGTATTCAAACATTTAATATATTATAATAAGTCTTAGGGACTCATTTGGAGCTCCAATATGCCTTAAATATTCACTTCGAGCTAAAACAAAGTCATTATAACTAGTTTTGCCGAAATCTAGCCTTGAAAGGGCTTTTTTAGTTCCAAAGTGACTCTAGCAAAGTTGTTTTAATCCAAAATTTTTACTTAAATATGTAATATATTATAATACGTCTTAGGGACACATTTGGAGCTTCAACAAACCTTAAAAACTCACTTCGCGCTAAATTTAAGTGCTTTTAACAAGTTTTACCTAACTCGAGCCTTTAAAGGGCTTGATTGGCACCAATGTGACTCTAGCAAAGTTGTTTTGATCCTAAATGAGGGACTCCTTTGAAGCTCAAACAAACCTTAAAAAGTCACTTCGCACAAAAATAAGTCCTTTTAACAACTTGTGTCCAAATCGAAGCCTTTAAAGGGCTTTTTTGGCACCGAAGTGAATCTAGCAAAGTTGTTTTGATCCCAAATGAGTATTTAAACAATTGATATATTATAATAAGTCTTAGGGAGTCATTTGGATCTCTCATATGCCTTAAAAATTCACTTCGAGCTAAAACAAAGTCATTATAACTAGTTTTATCGAAATCGAGCCTTTAAAGGGCTTTTTTGGTTCCGAAGTGACTGTAGCAAAGTTTTTTTATTTCTAAATCTTTATTTAATATATAATATATTATAATAAGTCTTAGGGACTCATTTGGAGCTTCAACAAATCTTAAAAACTCACTTCACGCTAAATCTAAGTGCTTATAACAAGTTTTACCTAAATTGAGCTTTAAAGGACTTTATTGGTTCCGATATGACTCTAGCAAAGTTGTTTTGATCCTAAATGAGTATTTGAACATTTATTGTGTTATAATAAGTCATAGGGACTCATTTGGAGCTCAAACAAACCTTAAAAAGTCACTTCGCACAAAAACTAAGTCCTTTTAACAACTTGTGTCCAAATTGAAGCCTTTAAAGGGCTTTTTTGGCACCAAAGTGACTCTAGCAAAGTTGTTTAGATCCAAAATGAGTCTTTAAACATTTAATACATTATAATAAGTCTTAGGGACTCATTTAGAGCTCCCACATGCCTTAAAAATTCACTACGAGCTAAAACAAAGTCATTATAACTAGTTTTGTTGAAATCAAGCCTTTAAAGGGCTTTTTTAGTTCCAAAGTGACTCTAGCAAAGTTGTTTTAATCCAAAATATTTATTTAAATATGTAATATATTATAATATGTCTTAGGGACACATTTGGAGATTCAACAAACCTTAAAAACTCACTTCACGCTAAATCTAAGTGCTTATAACAAGTTTTACCTAACTCGAGCTTTTAAAGGGCTTTATTGGCACCAATGTGACTCTAGCAAAGTTGTTTTGATCCTAAATGAGTGTTTGAACATATAATGTGTTATAATAAGTCTGAGGGACTCATTTGAAGCTCAAACAAACCTTAAAAAGTCACTTCGCACAAAAATAAGTCCTTTTAACAACTTGTGTCCAAATCGAAGCCTTTAAAGGGCTTTTTTTGCACCGAAGTGAATCTAGCAAAGTTGTTTTGATCCCAAATGAGTATTTAAACAATTGATATATTATAATAAGTCTTAGGGAGTCATTTGGATCTCTCATATGCCTTAAAAATTCACTTCGAGCTAAAACAAAGTCATTATAACTAGTTTTATCGAAATCGAGGCTTTAAAGGGCTTTTTTGATTCCGAAGTGACTGTAGCAAAGTTTTTTTATTTCCAAATATTTATTTAATATATAATATATTATAATAAGTCTTAGGGACTCATTTGGAGCTTCAACAAATCTTAAAAACTCACTTCGCGCTAAATCTAAGTGCTTATAACAAGTTTTACCTAAATTGAGCTTTAAAGGACTTTATTGGTTCCGATATGACTCTAGCAAAGTTGTTTTGATCCTAAATGAGTATTTGAACATTTATTGTGTTATAATAAGTCATAGGGACTCATTTGGAGCTCAAACAAACCTTAAAAAGTCACTTCGCACAAAAACTAAGTCCTTTTAACAACTTGTGTCCAAATTGAAGCCTTTAAAGGGCTTTTTTGGCACCAAAGTGACTCTAGCAAAGTTGTTTAGATCCAAAATGAGTCTTTAAACATTTAATACATTATAATAAGTCTTAGGGACTCATTTAGAGCTCCCACATGCCTTAAAAATTCACTTCGAGCTAAAACAAAGTCATTATAACTAGTTTTGTTGAAATCAAGCCTTTAAAGGGCTTTTTTAGTTCCAAAGTGACTCTAGCAAAGTTGTTTTAATCCAAAATATTTATTTAAATATGTAATATATTATAATATGTCTTAGGGACACATTTGGAGATTCAAAAAACCTTAAAAACTCACTTCGCGCTAAATCTAAGTGCTTATAACAAGTTTTACCTAACTCGAGCTTTTAAAGGGCTTTATTGGCACCAATGTGACTCTAGCAAAGTTGTTTTGATCCTAAATGAGTGTTTGAACATATAATATATTATAATAAGTCTGAGGGACTCATTTGAAGCTCAAACAAACCTTAAAAAGTCACTTCGCACAAAAATAAGTCCTTTTAACAACTTGTGTCCAAATCGAAGCCTTTAAAGGGCTTTTTTGGCACCGAAGTGAATCTAGCAAAGTTGTTTTGATCCCAAATGAGTATTTAAACAATTGATATATTATAATAAGTCTTAGGGAGTCATTTGGATCTCTCATATGCCTTAAAAATTCACTTCGAGCTAAAACAAAGTCATTATAACTAGTTTTATCGAAATCGAGCCTTTAAAGGGCTTTTTTGGTTCCGAAGTGACTGTAGCAAAGTTTTTTTATTTCCAAATATTTATTTAATATATAATATATTATAATAAGTCTTAGGGACTCATTTGGAGCTTCAACAAATCTTAAAAACTCACTTCGCGCTAAATCTAAGTGCTTATAACAAGTTTTACCTAAATTGAGCTTTAAAGGACTTTATTGGTTCCGATATGACTCTAGCAAAGTTGTTTTGATCCTAAATGAGTATTTGAACATTTATTGTGTTATAATAAGTCATAGGGACTCATTTGGAGCTCAAACAAACCTTAAAAAGTCACTTCGCACAAAAACTAAGTCCTTTTAACAACTTGTGTCCAAATTGAAGCCTTTAAAGGGCTTTTTTGGCACCAAAGTGACTCTAGCAAAGTTGTTTAGATCCCAAATGAGTCTTTAAACATTTAATACATTATAATAAGTCTTAGGGACTCATTTAGAGCTCCCACATGCCTTAAAAATTCACTTCGAGCTAAAACAAAGTCATTATAACTAGTTTTGTTGAAATCAAGCCTTTAAAGGGCTTTTTTAGTTCCAAAGTGACTCTAGCAAAGTTGTTTTAATCCAAAATATTTATTTAAATATGTAATATATTATAATATGTCTTAGGGACACATTTGGAGATTCAACAAACCTTAAAAACTCACTTCGCGCTAAATCTAAGTGCTTATAACAAGTTTTACCTAACTCGAGCTTTTAAAGGGCTTTATTGGCACCAATGTGACTCTAGCAAAGTTGTTTTGATCCTAAATCAGTGTTTGAACATATAATGTGTTATAATAAGTCTGAGGGACTCATTTGAAGCTCAAACAAACCTTAAAAAGTCACTTCGCACAAAAACTAAGTCCTTTTAACAACTTGTGTCCAAATCCAAGCCTTTAAAGGGCTTTTTTGGCACCAAAGTGACTCTAGCAAAGTTGTTTAGATCCCAAATGAGTTTTTAAACATTTGATATATTATAATAAGTCTTAGAGACTCATTTAGAGCTCCCATATGCCTTAAAAGTTCACTTCGAGCTAAAACAAAGTCATTATAACTAGTTTTGTCGAAATCAAGCCTTTAAAGGGCTTTTTTAGTTCCAAAGTGACTCTAGAAAAGTTGTTTTAATCCAAAATATTTATTTAAATTTGTAATATATTATAATAAGTCTTAGGGACACATTTGGAGCTTCAACAAACCTTAAAAACTCACTTCGCGCTAAATCTAAGTGCTTATAACAAGTTTTACCTAACTCGAGCCTTTAAAGGGCTTTATTGGCACCAATGTGACTCTAGCAAAGTTGTTTTAATCCTAAATGAGTGTTTGAACATATAATGTGTTATAATAAGTCTGAGGGACTCATTTGAAGCTCAAACAAACCTTAAAAAGTCACTTCGAACAAAAACTAAGTCCTTTTAACAACTTTTGCCGGAATCGAGCCTTTAAAGGGCTTTTTTGGCACCGAAGTGACTCTAGAAAAGTTGTTTTGATCCCAAATGAGTATTTAAACATTTAATATAATATAATAAGTCTTAGGGAGTCATTTGGATCTCCCATATGCCTTAAAAATTCGCTTCGAGCTAAAACAAAGTCATTATAACTAGTTTTGTCGAAATAAAGCCTTTAAAGGGCTTTTTTGGTTCCGGAGTGACTGTAGCAAAGTTGTTTTATTTCCGAATGTTTATTTTAATATATAAGATATTATAATAAGTCTTAGTGACTCATTTGGAGCTACAAAAAATCTTAAAAACTCACTTCGCGCTAAATCTAAGTGCTTATAACAAGTTTTACCTAAATTGAGCTTTAAAGGACTTTTTTAGTTCCGATACGACTCTAGCAAAGTTGTTTTGATCCTAAATGAGTATTTGAACATTTATTGTGTTATAATAAGTCATAGGGACTAATTTGGAGCTCAAACAAACCTTAAAAAGTCACTTCGCACAAAAACTAAGTCCTTTTAACAACTTGTGTCCAAATCGAAGCCTTTAAAGGGCTTTATTGGCACCAATGTGACTCTAGCAAAGTTGTTTTGATCCTAAATGAGTGTTTGAACATATAATGTGTTATAATAAGTCTGAGGGACTCATTTGAAGCTCAAACAAACCTTAAAAAGTCACTTCGCACAAAAACTAAGTCCTTTTAACAACTTGTGTCCAAATCGAAGCCTTGAAAGGGCTTTTTTGGCACCAAAGGGACTCTAGCAAAGTTGTTTAGATCCCAAATGAGTCTTTAAACATTTAATATATTGTAATAAGTCTTAGGGACTTATTTAGAGTTCCCATATGCCTTAAAAATTCACTTCGAGCTAAAACAAAGTCATTATAACTAGTTTTGTCGAAATCAAGCCTTTAAAGGGCTTTTTTAGTTCCAAAGTGACTCTAGCAAAGTTGTTTTAATCCAAAATATTTATTTAAATATGTAATATATTATAATAAGTCTTAGGGAGACATTTGGAGCTTCAACAAACCTTAAAAACTCACTTCGCGCTAAATCTAAGTGCTTATAACAAGTTTTACCTAACTCAAGCCTTTAAAGGGCTTTATTAGCACCAATGTGACTCTAACAAAGTTGTTTTGATCCTAAATGAGTGTTTGAACATATAATGTGTTATAAGAAGTCTGAGGGACTCATTTGAAGCTCAAACAAACCTTAAAAAGTCACTTCACATAAAAACTAAGTCTTTTTAACCACTTGTGTCCAAATCGAAGCCTTTAAAGGGCTTTTTTGGCACCAAAGTGACTCCAACAAAGTTGTTTATGACCCAAATGAGTATTTAAACATTTAATATATTATAATAAGTCTTAGGGACTCATTTGGAGCTCCCATATGCCTTACAAATTCACTTCGAGCTAAAACAAAGTCACTGAGGAGCGCCACAAACGGTTGCAGAAGGGCCGTTTGATAAGTTCAAGACGAATCGTCATGTGTTGGACTTGAACGATTCAAGTTTCCGAGACAAACTTAGGAAGAAAACCTCAAAGGTATTTTGCAAAATAACGTAGTCTCTTTTTCTTACTGAAATTGGCCCTTAAATAGGCTAGGAGTTTACAACCCTAATTTAGCTATTAAATAAATAAGAAATTCAGAAATATCCCAAAATAATTCAGAAAATACCAAAAATAATAAAGAAGATGCGTAAAATAAAGCTGGAGCGGAATATTCTTGTAGCCGCGCGATCGATCGGCGGTTCCGGCCGATCGTTCGGCTGAGTGGGCGATCGTTCGGCTATAGACGGCGATCGACCGGCGCTGGCTCTTCCTGCATTCACTTGTGCTCGCGCGAACGTTGGAGCGATTTGACCTCAAATCCGAATTTGCAACATAGGAAGAAGGGTCAACAACATTGGAACTTGAGTCTGAATTGGATGCTCCCGGTATCCAAACCCAATCATCAGGTTCAAATACAACATCGCGATGCTCCTTAAAGTTCCTCTTCCGAATGACGGGTGCTTTGCTTCCCCAAAATCGTGGTAGTTCGGTTGGCTTCGCATTCACCGACTTCTCCTCAACTTCCTGCAAAAGAGAAAACATTGTTACATAAAAATTCTCGCTTTTTTTAAGGAGGAGACTTTTCTTTTGACTCTCTTTTCTTTCCTCTCCTTTGATGGGGTGTTTGTCCTTTCTCTCTTGTTTTTCCCCTCGATGTGTTTCACTCTCACTCCTTTGCCCACTCTCTTTTGGTTCACTCACCATACTAGTAGCCTCTCTTTTCTCACGTACTCTCCTCTCATGCTCACTTTGGAGAAATTTTTGATCTTCAAGGAATTGACTAGGAGTTAACGGCACGAGAGCAATCGATTTGCCCCGGTATGGTATGGTGTACTTGTTGGTGTAGCAATCGTGTGTAACACGTCAATCAAACTGCCATGGCCAGCCAAGTAAGATATGTGTCGCATACATAGGTACCACATCACATAGTACCTCGTCTTCGTACTTGCCGATCTGAAATGACACCAACACTTGGTGTGTCACCATCATGCCTCCACTATCGTTGAACCACTGCAGTTGGTAGGGGCGGGGATGTTTCAACAACGTAGATATAGTTTCTCCACCAAGGTTTCGCTCGCCACATTGGCACAACTTCCCCCGTCGATTATCAAGCTGCAGACCTTGTCCTCTATCTTACATCGCGCGTAGAAGATGTTCTCCCGTTGCTCGTCATCTTGGCTTCTTACTTGAGTACTCAACACTCTCCTGGTCACCATCACAAACCCCAGTGTTTCTCGGACCTCCTCTACCTCCAACTCCTCCCGATGAGCCTTCTCCTCCTCTTCATCCGTCTCATCTTCTCCGTCGGGCCGCATCAACATCGTCCGTGTGTTCGGACATTGACTTGCAATATGACCACGCCCCTGACACTTGAAACATTTGATATCACGGTTCCGAGAAGTAGAGTTTTCAATTTTACCTTGGTAATTGGTTGGAGTTCAATTGGATGGCTTGTTTTTCGGTTTGGATGGAATCATTGTGCTTTCCTCTTCCTTCTTTGGATTAGAAGGTTTCCAAGCGATTCGCTTGCTAAATCTGCTTCTCCTTCCACCCGACTTGAACTGTTTCTCCACTTGGATCGCCTTATGGACTAATTCCTTGATCTCCATGTAATGGTGTAGCTCCACTTCATTGGTGATCTCGGTGTTCATGCCCGCTAAGAACCTCGCCATAGTAACCTCTACATCCTCCTCTAGGCCGAGGCGGATCATCAATAGCTCCATCTCCTGGCGATAATCTTCCACGCTCTTGTTGCCTTGAGTCAAACGTAACAAACGCTTGTGAAGCTCTCGGTAATAGTGCGTCGGTACAAACCGTTTTCTCATGAGAGCCTTCATGTCCTCCCAAGACTCCATGGGTGGTTCTCGGTTCCTCCTCCTGTTTGTAGTAATTTGATCCCACCAAGTAAGAGCATAATCAGTGAATTCAGTAACCGCGAGTTTTACCTTTTTGCGGTCGGAGTAATTATAGATGTTGAAGATGTTCTTAATCCTCTTCTCCCATTCCAAATAAGCCTCAGGATCATTTCGGCCCTTGAATTCGGGAATCTTTGACTTGATGCTTCCAAGATTATCATCTTCTCTCCGATTATTACGGCATCCTTGATCATACCGCCGCCTATCGGGTCTCCCTCTTCATAATCGTTCTCCTCAAACTCTTCCTACATGTCTTCCCACCTTTCCCGCTCTCGCGCTCGTTGTTGATGAGGAGCGACTCGCTCTCTTCATCCCACATTCGCTCTATGCCCATGTTCCGCTCTCATCTCCCCCATCTTTTCTCTCATACCCTCTATCTCTCACATTAAAGCCCACAATTGGCCCGTTATAGCTTCCATCATGAAACGTTGTTCACCTAGTTGCCCTTGTTCGCCACGTGCCCCGTCGTTATTGCTTCCTGACATGGTTAGTATAAAATTGAAAGTAAAAAGGACCTCACAACACTCCCTCAGTGTTTTCACTCATAGGGATGAAAATGCTCAAGCTGTCGCTCGTGTTTATCACTCAAACAATTGGCTTTTACCCTCAATTAATCTCACTACTCGTGCTTTTTACCGCTCAATTTCTCACTAAGCTACTCGAAAACTCGAAAGTACTCGAGCACTAAGATAGAAACTTGACGACTTTGACACTTTAAACGACCAAAACACAAAACGTCCATGGACGCAACACAACCCACAAACGCTTAAGAACACAAGGCGAATCGCAATTCCTCCAAAACAAACAAGAATCTAGACGCGATAAACAACCCCGCAAATTTGTGACTCGAAATCCTAAATCCCAAACTTGGATAAATTGAACATGAACACAAACACAAACACAAAACAAATGTAATGAATTCCAAACAAAAATTGACAAACCCAAACCCGATGAACAAGAACTAACAAGAACACAAGAAACAGATATATTTTTTTTTATAATAAACGGCAGCAGACTTTTTTTTAAACTCTAAATTGACACGAAACAAAAGACTAAAAATAAATAATCCAAACAAGAAAAAGCCGAAGCTCTGATACCACTTGATGCGATCCTCGTAGCGAGAACCAGGTTGACGATCGTTTTCTTGTTGGATGAGATAGACTGGATAGGAATCTCGTCAAAAGACTCGATTAGGATGCTTGAATTGATGTCACAACGGATACGGAATAGCTGTTGATAAGTTTATGGACTGAGGAACACCACAAATGGTTGCGGAAGGGCCGTTTGATAAGTTCAAGATGAATCGTCAAGTGTCGGACTTGAACGATTCAAGTTTCTGAGACAAACTCAGGAAGAAAACCTCAAAGGTGTTTTGCAAAATAACTTAGTCTCTTTTTCTTATTGAAATTGGCCCTTAAATAGGCTCGGAGTTTACAACCCTAATTTAGCTATTAAATATATAAGAAATTCAGAAATATCCCAAAATAATATAGAAAATACCAAAAATAATAAAGAAAACGCGTAAAATAAAGCTAGAGCGGAATTTTGTCGTAGCTGCGCGACCGATCGGCGATTCCGAGCGATCGTTCGGCTTCA
The DNA here is from genome assembly GCA_018132145.1 of Boehmeria nivea var. tenacissima. Lineage (NCBI taxonomy): Eukaryota > Viridiplantae > Streptophyta > Magnoliopsida > Rosales > Urticaceae > Boehmeria > Boehmeria nivea. The sequence continues at coordinate 1,219,315 of CM030876.1, forward strand.
GCTATAGACGGCGATCGACCGGCGCTGGCTCTGCATGCGTTCACTTGTGCTCGCGCGAACGTTCGGCCAGCATGGGGCGAACGACCGGCGCCGCTTTTGCTCGAATTCTCTCTTCCGCGCGATCGATCGGCTGCAATGCACGATCGATCGGCGCATCCTCGGATTTTCTTCGGCAAAACTCCCCAAAACAAACCTGAATAACCCTAAAAATGTTCCAAACAACTCCCAAATACTCTAAGGACTACCTAAACAATATTTTAATATAAATTACATAGAAATGATGAGTGAGCAATATACTCACTCATATATCACATTTTCCATCTTGAATTGTTGTAATTTCCTCAAGTTTTATGTGTTTTGATGAGTTTTGTGAGTGTATAGGTGATTTGAGAACAAACACGGAAATCTGGGCGAACGTTCTCCTGGAAAAACCCGAGGCGTCGCCGGTCGTTCGCCAAAATCCAGCCGAACGATCGCCTGGGTAACGAAGCGCGAAAAAACTCCTTGGGGCGATCGTTCACCAACTTTGGGTGAACGTTCGCCAAGCTTGGCGGTCGTTCTCCAAATCTGGGCGAACGTTCTCCAGGCCAATTTTCAGCATCGACTTTTTATGAGCCGAACGTTCGCCAAACTCAGCCGAACGATCGCCAAACTTAGCTGATGCAAAAACAATGACGTTTTAACTTCGTTTCAAGAGGAGAAATTAGGTCAAATCACTTGGGCTATAAATATATCTTATTTAGGACGAAAAGGGAGTTAGAAACACAGAGAGAAACACCACAAAAAGCTCAAGAACACCAAGAGAAGATTGGCTCTTCAAAGCGGAGATGAAGATGGAATTACTTGCGAATCTCGACTGAGTTTTTTTTACTCTCTTTATTTTCTTCTCTTGTATTTCTTGTAATCATTATGAACCATAGTTTAGTTTATATATTTATTTGTTTGGTCTCAAGAGGCTAAATCTTTCTCTAGGAGAGATTAACCGAACTCAATGTCGAGTCTATTTTAGTTTTCATTAATAAATTGCTGCAATTATTCGATTCTCATGTTTGTGTTCTTGTTGGTTTATTTATTTCTATTTGCAATTGAGAGATTGGATAGAAACTCTAGATTCAATTAGGTTAAACTTGAGAGAGGCAATTTAATTGAATTGGAAATAACAAGAATCACAGCTTAGGCGCCATAAGGACCGAGAGGTGATTGGTAGTCTAGGTAGTCGAATTGTAAATTATAAGGACCGAGAGGTGATCGATTTAGGATTCTAGGAGTCGAGCTTCAATGTATTTAATTCTAGCGAGCGGACGCGTGAGTAAGGATCAAATACATAATTAGGTCAATAAGCGAGAGCTGCGACATAATTCATAAACTCTTAGACTAGCATAGAATTGAGAATTGTGGTGAGATATTAACAATAATTGAATAGAGGACACATTGAGGGAAGCTAATCGATCCTAGGCTTTATTTATAGTATTTTTGTTTATAGTTATTTTGTTTATTTATCATTCTTTATTTAAATTGTTAGCCTAGATAAAGTAGACATTTAGTATTCGTAGTGCTTAGTTAATTAGGTTAGTTAGTTCTCCGTGGGAACGATATCCGGACTCTTCAGTCCACTTTATTACTTGAACGATCCGTGCACTTGCGGTTATAATTCGCGTCTGTTTTCGAGCGAACGAGAAATAACTCAACTGACAAAATAAAAATAATGGTCTTCTCGGAACACTCAAATGCTCATCGTGGTAGCTTCACCCCTTTTCCCGTGCTGAACGACATGTTTGCTCTTTGGTTTCGGCTCGCTCATCATGAACCTTCGTCTTCAAACGACCTGGATCCGCAATGGTAGATTGCATGCTGACCATGGTCGCATCATTAGGGACTCAATTGGAGCTCCAACAAGCCTTAAAAAGTCACTTCGCGCAAAAACAAAGTCATTATAACTAGTTTTACTTAAATCGAGTCTTTAAAGGGCTTTTTTTGGTTCCGATGAGAATCTAGCAAAGTTATTTTGATCCCAAATATGTATTTAAACATATATTATATTATAAAAAGTCTTAGAAACTTATTTGGACCTTCAACAAGCCTTAAAAACTCACTTCGCACTAAAACAAAGTCATTATAACTAGTTTTTCCTAAATCGAGCCGTTAAAGGGCTTTTTTGGCTACGAAGTGACTCTGGCAAAGTTATTTTGATCCTAAATGAGTATTTGAATATATAATATATTATAATAAGTCCAACGGGCTCATTTGCAGCTCCAACAAGCCATAAAAACTCACTTCGCGCTAAAACAAAGTCATTATAACTAGTATTGTCGAAATCGAGCTTTTAAAGGGCTTTTCTTGACTCGATGTGACTCTAGCAAAGTTGTTTTGATCCTAAATGTGTATTTAAACATATAATATATTATAATAAGTCTTAAGGACTCATTTGGAGCTCCAAAAACCTTAAAAACTCACTTCGCGCTAAAATTAACTCCTTATAACTAGTTTTTTTTTTTTTCTAAATCGAGCCTTTAAAGGGATTTTTTGGCCCCGAAGTAACTCTAACAAACTTGTTTTGATCCTAAATGAGTATTTCAATATATAATATATTCTAATAAGTCTTAGAGACTCATTTCGAGCTCCAAAAAGTCTTTAAAACTCCCGTCGCCCAAAAACTAATTCCTTATAACTAGTTTTACCTAAATCAAGCTGTTAAAGGGCTTTTTTGGCTACGAAGTGACTCTAGCAAAGTTGTTTTGATCCTAAATGAGTATTTGAATATATAATATATTATAACAAGTCTTAGGGACTCATTTTAAGCCTCACCAAGCCTTAAAAACTCACTTCGCGCTAAAACAAAGTCATTATAACTAGTTTTGACGAAATCGAGCTTTTAAAGGGCTTTTATGGACTCGATGTGACTGTAGCAAAGTTGTTTTGATTCCAAATATGTATTTAAACATATAATATTATATAATAAGTCTTAAGGACTCATTTGGAGCTCCAAAAACCTTAAAAACTCGACGCGCTAAAACTAAGTCATTATAATTAGTTTTGCCTAATTCGAGCCTTTAAAGGGCTTTTTTGGCTCCGAAGTGATTCTAGCAAAGTTGTTTTGATACCAAATGTGTATTTAGACATATAATATATGATAATAAGACTTAAGAACTCATTTGGAGCTCCAACAAGTCTTAAAAACTCACTTCGCGCGAAAGCAAACTTATTGTAACTAGTTTTGATGAAATCGGGCCCTTAAAGGGCTTTTATGGCATCGATGTGACTCTAGCAAAGTTGTTTTGATTCCAAATGTGTATTTAAACATATAATATATTATAATAATAAGTGTTAAAGACTCATTTGGAGATCCAAAAACCTTAAAAATGCTTTTTGTGCTAAAACTAAGTCATTATTACTAGTTCTGCCTAAATCAAGCTTTTAAAGGGCTTTTTTTTTGGCTCCGAAGTGACTCTAGCAAAGTTTTTTTGATCCTAAATGAGTATTTGAACATATAATATATTATAATAAGTCTTAGGGACTCATTTGAAGCTTCAACAAGCTTAAAAACACACTTCGCGCTAAAACAAATCATTATAACTAGTTTTGATGAAATCGAGTCTTTAAAGGACTTTTATGGCATCGATGTGACTCTACCAAAGTTTTTTTAATCCCAAATGTGTATTTAAATATATAATATATTATAATAAGTCTTAAGGACTCATTTGGGGATCCAAATACCTTAAAAACTCACTTCACGCTAAAACAAAGTCCCTAAAACTAGTTTTGCCTAAATCCAGCCTTTGAAGGGCTTTTTTGGCTCCGAAGTGACTCTAGCAAAGTTGACTTGATCCTAAATGAGTATTCGAACATAAAATATATTATAACAAGTTTAAGGGACTCAATTGGAGCTCCAATAAGCCTTAAAAAGTCACTTCGCGCAAAAACAAAGTCATTATAACTAGTTTTACTGAACCTTTAAAGGGCTTTTTTGGTTCCGATGTGACTCTAGTAAAGTTGTTTTGATCCCAAATATGTATATAAACATATTATATATTATAACAAGTCTTAGAAACTTATTTGGACCTTCAACAAGCCTTAAAAACTAACTTCGCACTAAAACAAAATCATTATAACTAGTTTTGCCTAAATAGAGCCGTTAAAGGGCTTTTTTGGCTGCGAAGTGACTCTGGCAAAGTTATTTTGATCCTAAATGAGTATTTGAATATATAATATATTATAATAAGTCCTATGGGCTCATTTGGATCTCCAACAAGCCATAAAAACTCACTTAGGACTAAAACAACATCATTATAACTAGTTTTGACGAAATCAAGCTTTTAAAGGGCTTTTATGGACTCGATGTGACTGTAGCAAAGTTGTTTTGATTCTAAATATGTATTTAAACATATAGCATATTATAATATGTCTTAAGAAGTCATTTGGAGCTCCAAAAACCTTAAAAATGAACCGCGCTAAAACTAAGTCATTATAACTAGTTTTGCCTAATTCGAGCCTTTAATGGGCTTTTTTGGCTTCGAAGTGATTCTAGCAAAGTAGTTTTGATCTCATATTTGTATTTAAACATATAATATATTATAATAAGACTTAAGGACTCATTTGGAGCTCCAAAAACTTCTAAAATTCACTTCGCGCTAAAACTAAGTCTTTATAACTAGTTTTGCCTAAATCAAGCCTTGAAAAGGGCTTTTTTAACTCCGAAGTGACTCTAGCAAAGTTGTTTTGATCCTAAATGAGTGTTTGAACATATTAATATATTATAATAAGTCTTTGGGACTCATTTGAAGCTCCAACAAGCCTTAAAACCTCACTTCGTGCAAAAACAAAGTCATTATAACTAGTTTTGACGAAATCGATCCCTTAAAGGGCTTTTATGGCATCGATGCGACTCTAGCAAAGTTAAACTGATCCTAAATATGTATTTAAAGATATAATATATAATTATAAGTCTTCAGGACTCATTTGGAGCTCCAACAAGCCTTAAAAACTCACTTCGCGCGAAAACAAAGTCATTGTAACTAGTTTTAATGAAATCGGGTCATTAAAGGGCTTTTATGGCATCGATGTGACTCTAGCAAAGTTGTTTGGATTACAAATGTGTATTTAAATATATAATATATTATAATAATATATTAATGACTCATTTGGAGATCCAAAAATCTTAAAAACGCATTTTGTGCTGAAACTAAGTCATTATAACTAGTTTTGCCTAAATAAAGCTTTTAAAGGGCATTTTTTGGCTCCGAAGCGACTTTAGCAAAGTTGTTTTGATCCTAAATGAGTATTTGAATATATAATATATTATAATAAGTCTTAGGGACTCATTTGAAGCTTCAACAAGCCTTAAAAACTCACTTCGCGCTAAAACAAATCATTATAACTAGTTTTGACGAAATCGAGCCTTTAAAGGACTTTTATGGCATCGATGTGATTCTACCAAAATTTTTTTAATCCCAAATGTGTATTTAAACATATAATATATTATAATAAGTCTTAAGGACTCATTTGGAGATCGAAATACCTTAAAAACTCTCTTCACGCTAAAACAAAGTCCTTAAAACTAGTTTTGCCTAAATCCAGCCTTTGAAGGGCTTTTTTGGCTCCGAAGTGACTCTAGAAAAGTTCATTTGATCCTGAATGAGTATTTGAACATAAAATATATTATAACAAGTTTCACGGACTCAATTGGAGCTCCAATAAGCCTTAAAAACTCACTTCGCGCAAAAACAAAGTCATTATAACTAGTTTTACTGAAATCGAGCCTTTAGAGGGCTTTTTTGGTTCCGATGTGACTCTAGCAAAGTTATTTTGATCCCAAATATGTATTTAAACATATTATATATTATCACAAGTCTTAGAAACTTATTTAGACCTTCAACAAGCCTTAAAAACTCAATTCGCACTAAAACAAAGTCATTATAGCTAGTTTTGCCTAAATCGAGCCTTTAATGGGCTTTTTTGGCTGCGAAGTGATGCGGACATCGTCGGTGCACAACACAAGAAGATCGAGGCTCCTGAAGGTCTGATCACGAGGGCACGAGCTAAACGATTCAAGGAACAACTCATTTTGTTCTTGAAGACATTCTTTGAAGATCAAGACCACGGACAAGACTCAAAGCCGGCGTGCGTCCAAGTAATTCAAGCCGGAACAAGCAATTAAGTGTTTATGGAAGGAAATTAAAGACATTCTTTGTAATTTGAAGTTATTTTGAGTTTTTAGCATGAATGACGCTTTGTAAAAGTTAGAAATAAGTTTGGAACGCAAGGCGGCGGTCGTTCTTGGAATTTTCGGCGACCGATCACCCAAACGGACGAAGAACCAAGATCAGGCAGAACGATAGCTGGTCGTTCGCCAGGCCCAGACTTGGCGAACGACCGCCCAAAGACGTGAAGTTGGGCAGAATAAACGCCGGTCGTTCGCCCCAAATTGGCGAACGACCGCCTGATTCCGTAGGAATTTTGGGCCTTAGACGCGATTTTAGATTATTTTAGTTATTTCTGAATTTTAATTATTTTATTTCCTAAGTAGGGTTGTAAACTTCTATGCCTATTTAAAGTCTCTTTTCAATGAGAATAGCAGTTCACGTTTTTAGCCAAACATTTGTGTGAGACTATTTTCTCTGAGTCTTCTCAGAACTTGAATCGATCAAGATCGCCTTGACGATTCGATATCGGACTTATCAAACGACCTTTTCACAACTGTTTGTGGCGTTCTTCGTTCCACGGACTTATCGACGGGTTACCATTACCGTTGTGGTGTCAAATCGAATCCATCCTAGCCGAGTTTCGGCGGGGCTTTTATCCAATCATTCGAGTCCAACAAGAAAGCGATCGTCCTAACGCGATTCCTCTAACGAGGATCGTATCAAGTGGTATCAGAGCTTAGGTTCTTTCTTGTCTGGAATTTTTTCTTTTAATTTAATTTTCTATTAGCTCTAGGGTTTGTATTTGGTTCTTGCATTTGAGTCGATTCACTCTTGAACCATTCTTGTTCTGATTAATCTTCATTCTAGGGATTTTCTTTTGTAATTCTTGTTTCTAACAGAAATTCGGCGATAAATAAAAAATCGTACAGCTTCAAAAAAAAAAAAAAAGATTGGCCGAACATCACAAAAGGGTAGAGGGCTATTTGAGTTTCAATTTCAATTATCGAAGATCGTGACTAATTGGTTGATCGAATTATTATTGTAAAGCGGTTCTTGGTGACGTTGAGTTTGTGGATTGTTAGCGTCTCGAACGCGTTGAGAATCGGTCCTTGTTGAGTTCAAAGTCGTCAAGTTTACATATTCTAGCGTCTTGAGTACATTCAAGTTTTCGAGAGTCTTAGAAGAAAATTGAGTGGTAAAAGGCATGAGTGGTGAGTTTAATAGAGGGTAGAAGCCGATTACTAGAGTGACAAACACGAGCGCTATCTTGAGTGTGACATATTTGAGTAAAAACACGTGAGGGAGCGAGTTGTGAGGTCCTAGTCTTTTATTTTTCTCTCTTGCTACTAACCATGTCAGGAAACAACAATGACGGAACACGCGGGGAGCAAAATCAACCGGTGGATCAACGTCTAATGATGGAAGCCATCACTGGTCAATTACAAATATTGATGCGCCAGATGGCGAATATTCAAGAGGAGATGGGTGAGATGAGGGCGGAACGGGAACCAAGAGCGAATGAAGAGAGAAGGAACCAAGCCTTTTTGCGTCAACAGCGAGTGTAACCGTGGCAAAAGCGGAATGGAGAGGAAGAATATGAAGACAATGACTATGATAAAGGTGGTCCCGATAGAAGACGGTTTGAGCAAGGACGTCGGGATAACCGGAGAGAAGATGACAACCTAGTGAGTATCAAATCGAAGATTCCCGAGTTCAAGGGTCGTAATGACCCCGAAGCATACTTGGAGTGGGAGAAGAGGATCGAGAACGTCTTTGACATCCACCACTACTCTGATAGAAAGAAGTTAAAGCTCGCAGTCGCTGAGTTTACTGATTATGCACTTACTTGGTGGGATCAGGTTGCAACAAACTGGAGGAGGAACCGTGAACCCCCGATGGAGACGTGGGATGATATGAAAGCACTTATGAGGAAGTGTTTTATACCGGCTCACTATTACCGGGAGTTGCACAAGCGTTTGTTACGCTTGACCCAAGGAAGCAAAAGTGTGGAGGATTACCACTAAGAGATGGAGCTTTTGATGATCCGCCTCGGATTAGAGGAGGATGTGGAGGTAACCATGGCCCGTTTCTTAGCGGGAATGAACACCGAGATCGCCAATGAAGTGGAGCTACACCACTATATGGAGATAGAGGATTTGGTTCATAAGGTGATCCAAGTAGAGAAGCAATTCAAAATGGGAGGTAGGAGGAGTAAATTCGGGGACCGACCCGCCTGGAAACAACCCGTGGCGACAAGGGAAGATAAAGCTACTCCGATTCCAACAAAACCAGAGCATAAACCTTCAAGTTCGGCACCGTCAAGCAGTAAAGGTACCATTGAGAACTCTTCCACTTGAAATCGAGACATTAAGTGCTTCAAATGTCAGGGGCATGGGCACATTGCATCCCAATGCCCAAACAAAAGAACAATGTTGGTGAGACCCGATGGAGAGTATGAGACCGAAGGGGAGGAGGAAGTCGAAGAGGAGGAGTTGGAAGTAGAAGACGTCAGTGAGACGCGAGGGCTAGTGGCAGTGACAAGGACACTAAGTGCTCAAACAAGAAGCCAAGATGATATGCAACGTGAGAACATATTCTATGCGCGATGTAGAATCCTTGGCGGAAAAGATTTGTAGCTTGATCATTGATGGAGGGAGTTGTACGAACGTGGCAAGTGAATCCTTGGTGGAAAAGTTAGCCTACCCTTGCTTAAACACCCCCGACCTTACAAGTTGCAATGGCTAAATGATAGCGGAGGTGTGAAAGTGACTCATCAAGTGTTGGTGTCTTTTCAGATCGGCAAGTACGAGGATGAAGTACTTTGTGATGTGGTTCCTATGGAGGCGACACATATATTACTTGGCCGACCTTGGCAATTTGATCGACGTGCCACACACGACGGATACACCAACAAGTACATCGTACCCTACAAGGGAAAGTTAGTTGCCCTTGTACCATTGACCCCTAGCCAAGTCCTTGAAGATCAACGTTTTCTTCAAAATGAAATTGAGAGGAGGGTTCAAGAAAAGGGAAACACCATGAGTTAAGAGAGTAACAATAAAGAGAGTGGGGTTGAGAGTGAGACACAACGAGTGGAAAAACAAGAGAGAAATAAACAGCTAAGCAAGGGAGAGGAAAGAAAAGAGAGTAAGAAGAAAAGTTTTCTTCTTAGGCAACATGGTATTGAGAAAGTCTTTCTTTCGGGCGAGCCAATGATTTTATTATTGTATAAGGAGGCTACCCTTTTTGCTAACGCACAAGGTGAGGAATTGCCAAGTGCTATTGTGTCTCTTTTGTAGGAATTTAAAGATGTGGTGGTAGATGAGATGCCACCCGAGTTGCCACTAATTCGAGGAATCGAGCACCAAATCGATTTTGTGCCCGGGGCCACCTTACAAAACCGACCTGCCTATCGAGCCAATCCTGAAGAAACAAAGGAGCTGCAACGGCAAATAGAAGAATTACTTTCCAAGGGCTATATTCGGGAGAGCATGAGTCCTTGTGCCATGCACGTGCTACTAGTGCCAAAGAAGGATGGTTCATCAAGGATGTGCGTTGATTGTCGAGCGATCAACAATATCACGGTAAAGTATCAATTTCCTTTTCTTTGATTAGATGACATGTTAGACGAGCTTCATGGTGCATGTATATTTTCTAAGGTCGATTTAAAAAGTGGATATCATCAAATTCGCATGCGTGAGGAAGATGAGTGGAAAACTGCATTTAAGACTAAACATGGATTGTATGAATGGTTAGTAATGCCATTTTGATTAACCAACGCACTTAGTACATTTATGCGACTCATGAATCATGTTTTACATTCATTCATAGGCAAATTTGTGGTAGTCTACTTTGATGATATCCTGATTTATAGCAAGTCCTTAGATGAGCATGTAGAACATCTAAAACAAGTTTTCAGGATTCTTAAGCAAGAGAAATTGTATGCCAATCTCAAAAAGTGCACATTTTGTAACGATCATATTATTTTTCTTGGATTTGTTGTTAGTGCTAACGGAGTATAGGTTGATGAAGAGAAAGTTCGAGCCATTTGAGAATGGCCGACACCGACTAACGCCTCACAGGTCCGGAGCTTCCATGGCTTAGCGGGATTTTATCGCCGATTTGTTAGGGATTTCAGCACTATTGCCGCCCCCTTCACTGAAGTTATGAAAAAGAATGCACCTTTTCAGTGGGGCAAAGAACAAGAGAAGGCCTTCCAGGCAATCAAGGATTGCTTAGCAATCCGCCGGTATTGGCCTTACCAAACTTCGACAAACCGTTCGAAGTAGAGTGTGATGCATCGGGAGTGGGCATTGGAGCGGTTCTTATGCAAGACCGACGACCCATCGCCTTTTTCAGTGGTTCTCAACTACCCCACTTATGATAAAGAGATGTATGCACTTGTCAGAACATTGGAGACGTGGCAACACTACTTGTTGGCGCGAGAGTTTGTGGTTCACACCGATCATGAGTCCCTCAAGTTTCTGAAGGCATAACACAAGCTCAATCGATGCCATGCCCAATGGATGGAATTCCTAGAGCCATTCTCCTACGTCATCAAGTATAAACAAGGTAAGGAGAATATGGTAGCCGATGCCCTTTCTCGAAGGTATGCACTTCTTTCAACTCTTACCACCAAACTGTTGGGTTTTGAACATGCAAAAGAGTTGTATGTTAATGATGATGACTTTGGTGACATTTATGCCTTGTGTGAATAGTTTGGGAAGGAAGATTTTTATAGGCATAATGGGTTCTTATTCAAGGGTTCTAGGTTATGTGTCCCACAAAGTTTAATTAGAGAATTATTGGTGCGAGAGGCACATTGTGGGGGATTAATGGGGCATTTTGGAGTCATGAAAACACTTGAGATCCTTCACCCACACTTTTATTGGCCACGTTTGAAACGTGATGTTGAGCGGATTTGTGAGAGATGTGTCAAGAGTAAGCAAGCCAAGTCAAAGTCCAACCCCCATGGTCTCTATACCCCACTTCCAATTCTAGAAGCACCTTGGGTAGATGTGTCTATGGACTTCGTCCTTGGACTACCTAGGACTTGTAAAGGTCGGGATTCGGTGTTTGTTGTAGTTGATCGGTTCTCCAAGATGGCGCATTTTATTCCTTGCCATAAAACTGATGATGCGTCGAGTGTGGCAGACTTGTTCTTTAGGGATATAGTTCGTCTACATGGCATGCCTAGGTCAATTGTGTCGGATAGAGATGCTAAGTTTCTTAGTTATTTTTGGAAGACCTTATGGGCTAAGTTGGGAACTAAGTTGTTGTTTAGCACTACTTGTCATCCGCAAACCGATGGCCAAACTGAGGTAGTCAATCGTGCTTTATCTACCCTACTGAGGGCAGTTATCAAAAAAACAACATCAAAACGTGGGAGGACTGCCTACCACATGTGGAATTTGCTTACAATAGGGCTGTGCATTATACTACCAAATTCTCTCCTTTCGAAATTGTCTATGGTTTTAACCTACTAACTCCCTTAGATTTATTGCCTTTGCCTTTATCTGAGCGTATGAACCCAGATGGAAAGAAGAAGGCGGAATTTGTCAAGAAGATTCGTGAAGATGCTAGGCGCAATATCGAGCGGCGCACGGAGATGTGCGCCAAACAAGCCAATAAAGGGCGTCGAGAAGTGGTGTTTTAACCCGGAGATTGGGTTTGGATACACATGCGTAAGGAAAGATTTCCTGAACAGCGCAAATCCAAGCTTCTACCATGGGGAGATGGTCATTTTCAAGTCACACGGCGTATCAACAACAACACCTACTAACTTGATCCACCTGGTGAGTATAATATAAGTGCAACCTTTAATGTCGTTGATTTATCTCTTTATTTTGCAGATTCAGATTTGAGGTCAAATCCTTTTGAATAGGAGGAGAATGATGCGGACATCGTCGGTGCACAACACAAGAAGATCGAGGCTCCTGAAGGTCCGATCACGATGGAACGAGCTAAATGATTCAACGAACAACTCAATTTATTCTTGAAGACATTCTTTGAAGATCAAGACCACGGACAAGACTCAAAGACGGCGTGCGTTCAAGTAATTCAAGACGGAACAAGCAATTAAGTGTTTATGGAAGGAAATTAAAGACATTCTTTGTAATTCGAAGTCATTTTGAGTTTTTAGCATGAATGATGCTTTATAAAAGTTAGAAATAAGTTTGGAACGAAAGGCGGCGGTCGTTCTTGGAATTTTCGGCGACCGATCGCCCAAACGGATGAAGAACCAAGATCTGGCACAACGATAGCCAGTCGTTCACCCAGACCTGGCGAACGACTGCCCAAAGATGCTAAGTTGGGCAGAATAAACGCCGGTCGTTCGCCCCAAATTGGCGAATGACTGCCCGATTCCGAAGGGATTTTGGGCCTTAGACGCGATTTTAGATTATTTTAATTAGGTTCCGAATTTTAATTATTTTATTTCCTAACTAGGGTTGTAAACTTCTATGCCTATTTAAAGGCTCTTTTCAATGAGAATAGCAGTTCACGTTTTTAGCCAAAAACTTGTGTGAGACTATTTTCTCTGAGTCTTCTCAAAACTTGAATCGATCAAGATCGCCTTGACGATTCGATATCGGACTTATCAAACGGCCTTTTCACAACCGTTTGTTGCGTTCTTCGTTCCAAGAACTTGTCGACGGGTTACCATCACCGTTGTGGCATCAAATCGAATCCATCCTAGCTGAGTTTCAACGGGGCTTTTATCCAATCGTTCGAGTCCAACAAGAAAGTGATCGTCCTAACGCGATACCTCTAACGAGGATCGTATGACGAAGTGACTCTGGCAAAGTTATTTTGATCCTAAATGAGTATTTGAATATATAATATATTATAATAAGTCCTATGGGCTCATTTGGAGCTCCAACAAGCCATAAAAACTCACTTCGCGCTAAAACAACGTCATTATGACTAGTTTTCACGAAATCAAGCTTTTTAAGGGCTTTTATGGACTCGATGTGACTGTAGCAAAGTTGTTTTGATTCCAAATATGTATTTAAACATATAACATATTATAATGTCTTAAGGACTCATTTGGCGCTCCAAAAACCTTAAAAACGCACCGCACTAAAACTAAGTCATTATAACTAGTTTTGCCTAATTCGAGCCTTTAAAGGGCTTTTTTGGCTCCGAAGTGATCCTAGCAAAGTTGTTTTGATCCCAAATAAGTATTTACACATATAATATATTATAATAAGACTTAAGGACTCATTTGGAGCTCCAAAAACTTCAAAAACTCTCTTCGCGCTAAAACTAAGTCTTTATTACTAGTTTTGCCTAAATCAAGCCTTTCAAGGGCTTTTTTTGCTCCGAATTGACTCTACCAAAGTTGTTTTGATCCTAAATGAGTATTTGAACATATTGATATATTATAATAAGTCTTTGGGACCCATATGAGGCTCTAACAAGCCTTAAAAACTCAATTCGAGCGAAAACAAAGTCATTGTAACTAATTTTGATGAAATCGGGCCTTTAAAGGGTTTTTATGGCATCGATGTGACTCTAGCAAAGTTGTTTTGATTCCAAATGTGTATTTAAACATATAATATATTATAATAATAAGTTTTAATGACTCATTTGGAGATCCAAAAACCTTAAAAATGCATTTTGTGTTAAAACTAAGTCATTATAACTAGTTTTGCCTAAATCAAGCTTTTAAAAGGCTTTTTTTGGTTCCGAAGTGACTCTAGCAAATTTAATTTAATCCTAAATGATTATTTGAACATATAATATATTATAATAAGTCTTAAGGACTCATTTGAAGCTTCAACAAGCGTAAAAAACTCACTTCGCGCTAAAACAAATCATTATAACTAGTTTTGACGAAATCGAGCCTTTAAAGGACTTTTATGACATCGATGTGACTCTACCAAAGTTTTTTTAATCCCAAATGTGTATCTAAACATATAATATATTATAATAAGTCTTAAGGACTCATTTGGAGATCCAAATACCTTAAAAACTCACTTCACGCTAAAACAAAGTCCTTAAAACTAGTTTTGCATAAATCCAGCCTTTGAAGGGCTTTTTGGGCTCCGAAGTGACTCTAGCAAAGTTGTTTTTATCCTAAATGAGAATTTGAACATAAAATATGTTATAACAAGTCTTAGGGACTCATTTGGAGCTCCAACAAGCCTTAAAAACTCACTTCGCGCAAAAACAAAGTCATTATAACTAGTTTTATTGAAATCGAGCCTTTAAAGGGCTTTTTTGGTTCCGATGTGAATCTAGCAAAGTTGTTTTGATACCAAATATGTATTTAAACATATTATATATTATATCAAGTCTTATAAACTTATTTGGACCTTCAACAAGCCTTAAAAACTCACTTCGCACTAAAACAAAGTCATTATAACTAGTTTTGCCTAAATCGAGCCGTTAATGGGCTTTTTTGGCTGCGAAGTGACTCTGGCAAAGTTATTTTGATCCTAAATGAGTATTTGAATATATAATATATTATAATAAGTCCTATGGGCTCATTTGGAGCTCCAACAAGCCATAAAAACTCACTTCTCGCTAAAACAACGTCATTATAACTAGTTTTCACGAAATCAAGCTTTTAAAGGGCTTTTATGGACTCGATGTGATTGTAGCAAAGTTGTTTTGACCCCAAATATGTATTTAAACATATAACATATTATAATATGTCTTAAGGACTCATTTGGAGCTCCAAAAACCTTAAAAACGCACCGCGGTAAAACTAAGTCAATATAACTAGTTTTGCCTAATTCGAGCCTTTAAAGGGCTTTTTTGGCTCCGAAGTGATTCTAGCGAAGTTGTTTTGATCCCAAATGTGTATTTACAAATATAATATTTTATAATAAGACTTAATGACTCATTTGGAGCTCCAAAAATTTCAAAAACTCACTTCGCGCTAAAAGAAAGTCTTTATATCTAGTTTTGCCTAAATCAAGCCTTTAAATGGCTTTTTTGGCTCCGAAGTGACTCTAGCAAAGTTGTTTTAATCCTAAATGATTATTTGTACATATAATATATTATAATAAGTCTTAGGGACTCATTTGAAGCTTCAACAAGCGTAAAAAACTCACTTCGCGCTAAAACAAATCATTATAACTAGTTTTGACGAAATCGAGCCTTTAAAGGACTTTTATGACATCGATGTGACTCTACCAAAGTTTTTTTAATCCCAAATGTCTATTTAAACATATAATATATTATAATAAGTCTTAAGGACTCATTTGGAGATCCAAATACCTTAAAAACTCACTTCACGCTAAAACAAAGTCTTTAAAACTAGTTTTGCATAAATCCAGCCTTTGAAGGGCTTTTTGGGCTCCGAAGTGACTCTAGCAAAAGTTGATTTGATCCTAATTGAGTATTTGAACATAAAATATATTATAACAAGTCTCAGGGACTCAATTGGAGCTCCAATAAGCCTTAAAAACTCACTTCGCGCAAAAACAAAGTCATTATAACTAGTTTTATTGATATCGAGCCTTTAAAGGGCTTTTTTGGTTCCGATGTGACTCTAGCAAAGTTGTTTTGATCCCAAATATGTATTTAAATATATTATATATTATAGCAAGTCTTTGAAACTTATTTGGACCTTCAACAAGCCTTAAAAACTCACTTCGCACTAAAACAAAGTCATTATAACTAGTTTTGCCTAAATCAAGCCTTTAAAGGGCTTTTTTGGCTCCGAAGTTACTCTAGTAAAATTTTTTTAATCCTAAATGAGTATTTGAACATATTAATATATTATAATAAGTCTTTGGGACTCATTTGAGGCTCCAACAAGCCTTAAAAACTCACTTCGCGCTAAAACAAAGGCATTATAACTAGTTTTGACGAAATCGATTCCTTAAAGGGCTTTTATGGTATCGATGCGACTCTATCAAAGTTGTTTTGATCAGAAATATGTATTTAAAGATATAATATATTATAATAAGTCTTAAGGACTCATTTGGAGCTCTACAAGCCTTAAAAAGTCACTTCGCGCGAAAACAAAGTCATTGTAACTAGTTTTGATTAAATTGGGCCTTTAAAGGGCTTTTATGGCATCGATGTGACTCTAGCAAAGTTGTTTTGATTCCAAATGTGTATTTAAACATATAATATATTATAATAATAAGTGTTAATGACTCATTTGGAGATCTAAAAACCTTAAAAATGCATTTTGTGCTAAAACTAAGTCATTATAACTAGTTTTGCCTAAATCAAGCTTTTAAAGGGCTTTTTTTAGGCTCCGAAGTGACTCTAGCAAAGTTGTTTTGATCCTAAATGAGTATTTGAACATATAATATGTTATAATAAGTCTTAGGGTCTCATTTGAAGCTTCAACAAGCCTTAAAAACTCGCTTCGCACTAAAACAAATCATTATAACTAGTTTTGACGAAATCGAGCCTTTATAGGACTTTTATGGCATCGATGTGACTATACCAAAGTTTTTTTAATTCCAAATGTGTATTTAAACATATAATATATTATAATAAGTCTTAAGGCCTCATTTGAAGGTCCAAATACCTTAAAAACTCACTTCACGCTAAAACAAAGTCCTTAAAACTAGTTTTGCGTAAATCCAGTCTTTGAAGGGCTTTTTTTGGCTCTGAAGTGACTCTAGCAAAGTTAATTTGATCCTAAATGAGTATTTGAACATAAAATATATTATAACAAGTCTCAGGGACTCAATTGGAGCTCCAATAAGCCTTAAAAGCACACTTCGCGCAAAAATAATGTCATTATAACTAGTTTTATTGAAATCGAGCCTCTAAAGGGCTTTTTTGGTTCCGATGTGACTCTAGCAAAGTTGTTTTGATCCAAAATATGTATTTATACATATTATATATTATAACAAGTCTTAGAAACTTATTTGGACCTTCAACAAGCCTTAAAAACTCACTTCGCACTAAAACAAAGTCATTATAACTAGTTTTGCCTAAATCGTGCAGTTAAAGGGCTTTTTTGGCTGCGAAGTGACTTTGGCAAAGTTATTTTGATCCTAAATGAGTATAGAATATATAATATATTATAATAAGTCCTATGGGCTCATTTGGAGCTCCAACAAGCCATAAAAACTCACTTCGCACTAAAACAATGTCATTATAACTAGTTGTGACGAAATCAAGCTTTTAAAGGGCTCTTATGGACTCGATGTGACTGTAGTAAAGTTGTTTTGATTCTAAATATGTATTTAAATATATAGCATATTATAATATGTCTTAAGGAGTCATTTGGAGCTCCAAAAACCTTAAAAATGCACCGCGCTAAAACTAAGTCATTATAACTAGTTTTGCCTAATTCGAGCCTTTAAAGGGCTTTTTTGGCTCCGAAGTGATTCTAGCAAAGTTGTTTTGATCCAAAATATGTATTTAAACATATAATATATTTTAATAAGACTTAAGGACTCATTTGGGGATCCAAAAACTTCAAAAACTTACTTCGCGCTAAAACTAATCTTTATAACTAGTTTTGCCTAAATCAAGCCTTTAAAGGGCTTTTTTGGCTCCGAAGTGACTCCAGCAAAGTTGTTTTGATTCTAAATGAGTATTTGAACATATTAATATATTATAATCGGTCTTTGGGACTCATTTGGTTCCGTAGTCTCTTTTTATTGTTGAAATTGGCCCTTAAATAGGCTAGGAGTTTACAACCCTAATTTAACTTTTAAATAAATAAGAAATTCGGAAATATCACAAAATAATTCAGAAAATACCAGAAATAATAAAGAAAACGCGTAGCCGCGCGATCGATCGACAGTTTCGGGCGATCGTTCGGCTGAGCGGGCGATCGTTCGGCTATAGACGGTGATCGACCGGCGCTGGCTCTGCCAACATTCACTTGTAGTACTTGCGCGAACGTTCGGCCAACATGGGGCGAACGACCGGCACCGCTTCTGCCCAAATTCTCTCTTCGCGCGATCGATCGGCTGAAATGCACGATCAATCGTCGCATCCTCGGATTTTCTTCGGCCAAACTCCCCAAAACAAACCTAAATGACCCTAAAAATGTTCCAAACAACTCCCAAATACTCTAAGGACTACATAAACAATATTTTAATAGAAATTACATAGAAATAATTCAACTAACAAAATAAAAATAATGGTCTTCTCCAAACACTCAAATGTTTTCTCTTCCGTTTCGGCTCGCTCATCATGAACCTTCATCTTCAAACGTCCTCGATCCGTAATGGTAGATTGTATTCTGACCATGGTCGCATCATTCTCCTCCTCTTTAGAGAGACTTGACCTCAAATCCGAATTTGCAACATAGGAAGAAGGGTCAACAACATTGGAACTTGATTCTGAATTGGATGCTCCCAGTATCCAAACCCAATCATCAGGTTCAAATACAACATCGCTATGCTCCTTAAAGTTCCTCTTCCGAATGACGGGTGCTTTGCTTCCCAAAAATAGTGGTAGTTCGGGTGGCTTCGCATTCACCGACTTCTCCTCAACTTCCTGCAAAAGAAAAAACATTGTGTTAGGCTTTTTCTAACACAACGCAAGTGCACGTGCCGTGGCAAGTAATAAAGTGTAAATCACGTATCGATCCCATAAGGACTTGGCTTCCTAATTAACAAACTAATTTAATCCTAACTCTATTCGAACGATTAATTATAAATGTTGATAATAGAATGTAAAGAAATAAAAGCTTAAATATAAAATGAATGCAATGAAAACGCAGCACAAATTACTTTGGTTTCAATCAATGTTAACGAGGCTAAGGCATCCAATTTCACCTAGACACACTATTGCATAATTCAAATTCTTCTACATTAATTAATGATTCTTATGTTACGGCAAATTACTCTACGAATTGTTCAATAATCTCTCTCAAGCATTAAGAACCTAAGTCTATAATGGACTCTCCTCTCTCGAATCTTGAGCCACATATACAAACCAGCAATAAGAATAAGAATTTATCAAGCCGCACAAACGTATTAATTATCTCTAATCTAATATCGATTTGTGTTGATTTAACTTGGTGCACAATTTAAATATCCTCTCTCGAATCTCTAATTGAACCCTAAACATCAATCATATGTTGGCCAAACACATAATCACATTAAGAACGAAACAAATCAATCACATAGACATAGAATAAATAACCAATATTGCAGAAAATTATGAATTTACACAGATGTTGTTCTAGGCTACATCGTAGCCTTAGCATAAAAATTCTAGAACATAATGGAAAGGAAAACAATAACAAGAAGTATAGAGTTCATGGTGGAGAAAGAACAGTAAAGGAGTAGAAAAAACTCTTCACGGTGGTGATTGAGAAGCGTTCTTCGTGTTCTTCAAGTTCTTCCCGTTCTTGAGAGACTCGTTGCAAAACCTTCACTCTAATCTCTATGATTGGAATTCTTCCCTCTTTTTTCGTCCCAAGAACCTTAGTATTTATAGGATCTCATCGTTTGACCTAATTTTTTAGTGGAGTTATGGACAAAACGACAACGTTTTCGAAACAGCGATTTCGGCGGTCGTTCTTCTCATCCGGGCGAATGACCGCCCCAATTGGCACTGGGAGAAGTTCGTGATTCGGCGGTCGTTCTTCTCATCTGGGCGAACGACCGCCCCAATTGGCTTTGTTCGATCTATCGCGGGGCGATCGTTCGGCTCGTTCGGGGCGAACGACCGGCGATCACTCTGTATTTTCTTCTTTGTTGGGCGAAGTTGGGCGGTCGACCGGCTCGTGTTGGGCGAACGACCGGCGACCGCTTTGCCGATATCCAATTTTCGTTGATTTTGGGCGGTCGATCACCCCAGTTCGGCGAACGACCGGCGCTTGTTCTGCTGTGGAGTTTATCTTTGCTTCAAAAAGCCTTGTTTTCGTGCTTCTTCTCCTCGATTTCCGTGCGTCTTATCAACTCATCTGTACACTCAAGAAACTTGTTAAAACACATAAAACTTGAGGAAATTACAACAATTCAATATGGAAAGTGCGATATATGAGTGAGTATATTGCTCACTCATCACACCCCCAAACTTAAATTGTTGCTTGTCCTCAAGTAACAATTAAGCATTATTCTGATTTTATGACTCATGACTCTTTTCCTAACAAGGAATGAATAATTAAACTAAAACTGAAATCAAAACGGAATACGAATCTAACTCGAAATCCAGTTTCTCTGTAATGCCTGGCATGTGATAATTCTCAAGGACAATTATCAGTTCCTTGCTACATCAAAGCCCTCGCAACAAACTATAGTTTCAACAAGTTGAGCTTACCTCGAAAATGGTCATTCAGAAGTGTGTGTGTGCTTTATTTCTCCCTTTTATCTAATTAACTTTTGCACGTGTTCGGAGTCTTAATTTTTCACAATGAAGAGGAACACCATAAGCCCAACTTTGACGCTAATCTCCACTAATTTAGAAGGCAATTAACTGAGAATCAAAAGGACTTTATTGGCTTGTAATGTTACGGCCTCGGCTAAGGTATGTCGAAGGATATTTTTAGGCTCAAGAGTTCACCTAGATTTAAAAGTTTCGACATTAACACCCTTGACTTCCATTTACCCCGTTTTTGACCAACATGATTCCTCCCCCAATCTTCGTCTACATTGCCCTCGAATGTTTTGGAATTGATGGATACACCTGATTGAACTTTCTTTCTTTTCTTTCATTTTCTTTTTCTTTTTCTCTTTTTTTTAATTAATTTATTTTTTTAAACTAATATGATAGACATAGGTGATCCGTCGCTTTAAGGGCACGTTGAACTAAGCTTGGAAGTCATCATTACTCCTACTCACAATGTTTTGGAACTATAAATCCCGGTGAACAAGGTAAATGTGATGGAAACATGGCTGGTGGATGCTTAATTGATAACGTTCGGTATGATTTTGAATAACAATGGGTATAGGCTCAAAGTCAGGTGCAATGGTGGATGCAACAAGGTAGGCTATTTAAGCTCAAACGGTCCAAAAGAATGCCTTAATCATTTTCTCAAGTTATTGCCACTAAGATTTCGCCTCGACAACTTCAAGGTTGGGTTCTAGCAACCTCAAACAAATGTTATAAAAAAAAAAACTCCTACCGCATACATTTATCAATCAGACTCAAGGAGAAGATAAATATCGTGCAAAATATGAAACAACCAAATTCTAAGTTTGCTAAACATGTCAAGTTCACAGAAGGAGGAAGACTTACGACATAGCATAGGACTCGACTTCATGCCAGTCCTCATCATCGAATCACGCTATAACACTAAATAAGAAAACATTGGATAACTCATTAGAACGTAGGTTTATGTGAATACATAACCGAAAATACAAAAATAAACCTAATGACAGAAAATAAATCTAAGGACAGAAAATAAATCTGCAATACATTAAAATGAAAAGGTAAGATAACAGATACTGCTCTCGTCTGCGCGCTGGTAATGAGTGAAGGCACCCCCCCAAACTTGAGACAGACAGTGACCGCACTGTCGCTAATGAATAGCAGGGAGGATGCCTATTCCGGCCACGAACCCCAGCCGTCCGCGAAATCGTTGACCGTCCGCTCGGGAGATGGGCTGCGAGATCCTGCACATGTCGTGCCAAGTCAAGATGGCGTTGCTATAAGTCGGACACGTGCCATGGAAGACGATCCTACCCCAAAGTGAGCGTCTAAAAGCCGTGCGCCATCATCGTGGCGATAGTGTCAAAGAAATAGGGCTCGGGTGCAGGCGCGCTCGAAGAAGACCCCTCCCCACGCTGCATTTGACGACGCGACCGTGGTAGGTCTTGGCGCTGCTCGCGTACGTCATCAATGGCCGGGCCGTAAATCCGATCGCCAACAGGAGGAGCATGGCGAATCTGAGGGAAAACAGGCGGTGGTGGTGGCACGGGCGGACGATCAGGAAAGGGCACAAAACCCATCCCATCTGGCTGGGGTGTACTGCCGGGCCACTGCTCGAATCTCATGAGGCTGTCATGATCAAACTTGGTAGGCCCAAGAGTCATCTCGGCGTCGCTCATCGGTACGCCCGCCTGAGCGCACAAGTAGGTGATGAGAATGGCGTGCGGCAACTTGATCTTTTTCTTGCCGAGGCTGGCCCGGTGGCAAATGGAGTCCTTGATGATGGTGGTGACATCGATAGACTGACCCGAGCAGATGCAGTACATGAGAAGAACGCGGTCAGTGGTGATCTCATAGCGCTGGGAAGTGGGAATAAGGTTGTGGCGGATGAAGTGGAACCAGGCGTGGGCAAAACGGTTGAAGACATTGGCTGGGACGTTGACAGGTCGGTCCGGATTGTTGATCGAATAAGTCCATCGGGCTCCGGGAAAGCCCATCTCTTGCAAAATTTGGTCATAGTCAGCACCCTGGTTCAGGAGTCGATGGAAGTCGTCATTGTCGACCGTCGGTGACTCAATAGGCGTCTGATAGTGGCCGGACTAAAAGATACGTCCTTCCCGCGAACCAAGACCACATTCCCAGGCCGATTGTAATGTGCATTGGCATAAAACTCTCGCACCACCACTACGTTAGCCGCACACTTTTGCACACAGAGTTGTTGCCATCCTAACCGTTCAATTTGCTCAACCAAAAGTCCATCTGGTGGGTCGGCGCAAGGTGTGAATTCGCATTCGACGGCCGTGAGCTGGCCATCTTTCACAAACTGTTGATAGAGTTGCTCGGCATCCCGATTGACGAAAGATTGCTGGATGGAAGGGGCAGACTTCGAGACTAGTGCAGCGGGATCGCGGACTTTGCGCTTAAGCAGCATGTTGCGAGGAAGTAAAGAGGACGAGCCACAACCAAAGACACGATAGCAATATACACAGAGGTAGAGAGCCGAGAATACGCCCGTAACCAACCACTAACGTGGCCACAAACACCCACCAAACGTGTAAATACGGCCGCAACAGAAAAAACAACGACGAAGCGGTACCTCGAGTGGCGCGGCTACGTCACCACGGGAGCAGAAACAGCAGAGAGGCGGCTCGCGGGATGTGGAAGTGTGCACCGCAGATGGAATGCACTGCGGAGGAGTGTGGGACTGGCGGAGCGGAGCGGCGCTCGTTGAAGATCGTGACGAGGGCGGAAAGGGAGTGACGGAGGGGCGCGGGGCGGCGCTCGTGGAAGAACGCGGCAAGGAGGCGGAGCGGCGCTCTCTGGGCGGAGCGCGGCGGAGAGGCGGCGCGGCGCTAGTGAGGAGCGCGGCAGAGCGGAGTGGTGCGGCGCTCGTTGAAGAGCGCGGCGAGGAAATGCGGGCTGATGGAGAGAAGGGCCGCAGAGAGAAGAATGGCAGAGCGGCGCTCACTGGGATGAGCGCGGCGGAGAACGATGATGGAGCGGCGCTCGTGGGGAGCGCGGCGAAGGTGGACTGGCAGGGCGGGACAGAACGGCGCGGCGCGGGGGAAGAGCGCGGCGATGGTGGACTGGCAGAACTAAAAATAAAAATAATATCAAATCCCAAAAGGTCATATATGAAAACCAACGTAAAATAAAAGATAAAATTTTAAAATCAAAATAGCGAGAACTAACGAAAACGGAGCAAAATAAAAACTGAAATTAAGAAATAGAAACTAAAAATGAATGAAAGAAAACTCACTAACAGTTGGGTTCCCTCCCGACAAGCGCTACGTTTAACGTCCAGCTTGACTCGTTGTATTCAAGAATCTTGAAGAATTGTGGTTGATGTCGGGCCGATTGTTTCGCTCGTGACATATGTCTTGACTCTTTGTCCGTTCACCTTGAATGATTCCCCCTCTTTATTGCTCAATTCAACAGCGCCATGAGGATAAACCTTGATCACGGTGAATGGTCCCGACCATCTTGATTTCAGCTTTCCGGGAAAGAGCTTCAATCTCGAGTTGAACAGTAGCACCTGTTGTCCCGGTTGTATGTCTTTCCTAATGAGATGCTTGTCATGCCATGCCTTTGTCTTTTCTTTGTAGATCTTCGCATTCTCATACGATTCAAGACGAAGTTCCTCCAATTCGTTGAGCTGTAGAGCACGTTGGACTCCTGCGGCTTTTAGGTCCATATTTAGCTTCTTCAATGACCATAGTGCTCGATGCTCGAGTTCCACAGGTAAGTGGCATGCTTTGCCAAAGACAAGACGATATGGGGACATACCTAACGGTGTTTTGAATGCCGTTCGATATGCCCGTAAAGCGTCATCAAGTCGTCGTGCCCAATCTTTTCGCGAGCAGCTCACGGTTCTTTCCAGAATTTGCTTAACCTCCCGGTTTGAAATCTCAGCTTGGCCATTGGATTACGGGTGATAACCGAGTGCCTTCCTGTGTCACACCCCATACCTTAAGAGGAGAGCTTCAAATTCCTTGTTGCAGAAGTGTGTGCCCTCGTCACTAATGATAGCCCGCGGTGTACCGAACCGTGTGAAAAGGTGCTTGTGGAGGAACTTGAGTACTACCTTGCCATCGTTTGTAGGAGTCGCGGCTGCTTCTACCCATTTTGAGACATAATCAACTGCGAGGAGGATGTATTTGTTGTTGAACGATGGAGGGAAGGGCCCCATAAAATCAATCCCCCACACGTCGAAAAGTTCGACTTCGATGATGTTAGTTAGCAGCATTTCATTGCGGCGTGAGATGTTACCCGATCGTTGACAATGATCACAAGATAGCACAAAGCGATGGGCGTCCTTGAACAATGTAGGCCAATAAAATCCACATTGAAGTACCTTGGCCGCTGTCCTCTTGACCCCAAAATGCCCACCACACTCTAAAGTATGGCAATGGGTTAGAATGCTATGCATTTCTTCTTCTGGAATACACCTCCTGATGATTTGATCTGCACAGTGTCGATAGAGGAGTGGTTCCTCCCAATAGTAATACTTCACATCGGTGAGTAATTTCTTCTTCTGATGATAAGTAAAGTCGAGTGGTGTGCCATGACCTGCAAGGTAATTGACAAAGTCTGCAAACCACGGTAGGTTTTTCACTGCTAGCAACCGTTCATCCGGGAAGTTGTCATCAATGGGCTGCTCTAAGTCTTTCTTTTCCTCTTTATTCTCAAGTCTTGACAAATGATCGGCTACCAGGTTTTCCGTTCCCTTCTTATCTTTAATCTCCAAATCAAACTCCTGAAGCAATAGTACCTATCGGATTAACCTTGGTTTAGCATCTTTCTTTTCCAATAAATACTTGAGTGCCGAATGGTCCGTAAAGACTATGACTTTGTTGCTAATGAGATAAGGCCGGAATTTGTCGAATGCGAATACCACTGCAAGTAATTCCTTCTCTGTTGTAGCATAATTCAGTTGTGCATCATTGAGGGTTCTGCTTACATAGTAAATGGTGTGAAACAACTTGTCCTTTCTCTGCCCCAAAACTACACCCACTGCAAAATCACTAGCATCACTCATAATCTCGAAAGGCAAAGACCAGTCTGGAGGCATCACTACTGGGGCGGTGACCAACTTTTCCTTCAGAACATTAAAAACTTCCAAGCACTCGTCGGTAAATTCAAAGGCGGCCCCTTTTTCAAGAAGGTTACGTAGCGGTCTTGAGATCTTGGAGAAGTCTTTGATGAATCGACGATAAAACCCAGCATGCCCCAAAAAGCTTCGAACTCTCTTCACTGAAGTTGGCGGTGGAAGTTTTTCAATTGTATCCACTTTCGCTCTATCTACCTCAATGCCATTTGAAGAGATCCGATGACCTAGCACAATTACCTCCTTAACCATAAAATGGCACTTTTCCCAGTTAAGAACCAAATTTGTCTCCACACATCTTTCCAGGACCTTTGACAAGTTATTCAAGCAGTGATCGAAAGACGAACCAAAAATAGAAAAATCATCCATGAATACCTTAATGATTCGCTCTACCATATCTGAAAAGATAGCCATCATGCAACGTTGAAACGTCGCCGGTGCATTGCAAAGTCCAAATGGCATTCTACGGAATGCAAAAGTACCATAAGGACAAGTAAAGGTGGTTTTCTCTTGGTCCTCAGGTGCAATGGCTTTTTGGTTGTACCCGGAGTAGCCATCAAGGAAGCAATAATAGTCATGTCCGGCGAGCCGATCGAGCATCTGATCAATGAATGGCAAGGGAAAGTGGTCCTTACGGTCGCCTTGTTCAGCTTCTTATAATCCATACATATCCTCCATCCATTGACCGTCGTTGTTGGAATCAACTCGTTATTGTCGTTCTTCACAACTGTCATCCCTCCTTTCTTTGGCCCTACTTGGACAGGGCTAACCCACGAGCTATTAGAGATAAGGTAAATCACACCTGCATCCAACCATTTGAGTACTTTTTTTCTGACAACTTCCTTCATGGTTGGATTTAAGCGACGTTGATGCTCCACCGAAGGTTTGTGATCTGCTTCCATAAGAATGCGATGAGAGCATAGAGATGAGCTAATCCCCTTAATGTCTGCCAATGTCCAATCCATTGCATCCTTATACTTTCTCAGCACCCTTATCAACTTGTCTTCATTTTCCAATGACAATTCTGACGAAATGATGACTGGCAAGGTAGATGATTCTCCAAGGAATGAAAATCGGAGATGAGAAGGTAGTTGCTTCAGTTCTAGTACTGGCAGCTTCTGAATGGATGGTAAAGTGCGGCTGGGCCCTGTGCCAAGTTCTTCAAAATATTTCCTTTTATTCAGCTCAAATGCATCCATCCACGTAACAGTTTCACGGACTTTAGTATCTTCACACATTTGCTCGGTACAATCTACCAAGCAAGCTTCCAAAGTATCCGCTGGGATGTTTGAGATCTCTGCCACTACTGTATCAAGAACATCCACTCAGAACACATCATCACTAGCTTCGGGAAGCTTCATTGCCTTGAAGACGTTGAATGTTACTTCTTCATCTTGCACTCTCAATCGCAATTCACCCTTCTGTACATCAATCAGTGCCTTTCCAGTTGCTAAAAATGGTCTACCTAGGATGATGGGAATGTCTCTGTCCTCTTCCATGTCTAGCACCACAAAGTCTGCTGGAAAGATGAACTTATCTACCTTGACAAGCACATCTTCGATAACTCCACGGGGATGCTTGATCGATCTGTCTGCCATCTGTAAAGTAACACGTGTCAACTTTGCTTCGCCCAACCCAAGGCGTCTGAAAATAGACAAGGGCATCAAGTTGATACTCGCCCCGAGGTCGCATAAGGCTTTCTCAAAAACTGACCCTCCAATTTCACAAGGGACGGTAAAGCTTCCTGGGTCCTTCATCTTCTGAGGGAGTTTGCGCTGAATGATAGTGTTGCACTCTTCAGTAACTGCGATGGTCTCATAGTCTTCCAGCTTGCGCTTTCGAGAGATGATTTTTTTCATGAATTTGGCATAGCTAGGCATATACTCCAAAGCTTCAGCAAATGGGATGTTTATATGGAGCTTTTTGAATACATCCAAGAACCTCGAGAACTGTTTGTCGAGCTTGTTGTTGACCAATCTTTGAGGGTAGGGTATTCTTTGAGGTGCAGTCTTGGTCTCAGCGGCTTCTTCTTTAGTACCTTCTTCAACTATTGGTTCTTTGTCTCGGGCTTTCTCTGTGGAGCATGGCTTCTTAACCTTGTCTTCAACAACTGTACCACTACGAAGAGTAATGGCATTACAATGGTCTTCAGGGTTTACCATCGTGTTACTACTTGTCTAGTATTGTTAGCATTGGCAAGCTGACTGATCTGAGTCTCGAGGCTTCTGATTTGCGCTGACTGATTCTGAAGAGCTGTTCGAGTCTCTGCCATGAATGAATTGGTATGCTCTGCCATCTTAGCCATAAGACTTTCAAAGTCAGCTTTCTTTTCTCTAGGAGAAGGAGCTTGTTGCATTTGATGATTCTACGAATTCTGAGGATTCTGTGTGTTCCTCCAAGAGAAGTTGGGATGATTTCTCCACACTGGGTTGAAAGTGTTTCCGAACGGGTTATTGTTGCCAATATAATTTGCCTGCTCAGCCCCGTCAGTCATCATCGGGTTTCCTGCCTGACAAGTTTCACTAGGATGAGGTCCCTGGCACCACTGACAAGTAATGGTTGCATTAACCCCCAACTGAGTGCTCTGAAGTTGCTTGGTTAGGGCTGCTATCTGCTCTGTTAAAGCCTTGACTGATTCTACTTCACTGATAGGCATCTGTTTTCTCAGAATGTTCCTTCCCGATCCCCCATTGTTCATTGCCATTTCTTCCAACAAAGAATATGCTGCATCTTCAGTCTTATTCATGAGTGTCCCGCCAGGTGCAGCATTTACTAGGGTCTTTGTTGCGGGTGTGAGAGCAAGGTAGAACGTCTGAACTTGCATCCACTAAGGAAGGCCATGTTGTGGGCACTTGCTAAGCAGGTCTTTAAACCTCCCCCATGACTCATATACTGTTTCCCCATCATGCTGTGCGAAGTTGACTATTTCATTGCGCAGCTTAGCAGTCTTCTCTAGTGGAATGAACTTTGTCAAGAATTTCTGGCATAGGTCTTCCCAAGTAGTGATTGAATTAGCCGGCAAAGAATTGAGCCAACTCTTCGCCGTGTCCCTCAGTGAAAATGGGAATAAGCGGAGTCTAATGGCATCATCAGTAATGCCATTGTACTTGAATATGTCGCAAATCTCCATGAAATTCGTGATATGATCCTTGGGGTCTTCAGAACCAAGCCCACTGAATTGAATATTCTGAACCATCTATAGAGTAGCGGGCTTGATTTCGAAGTTGTTGGCAGCGATCGCTGGCTTTCGAATGGCCGAATAAACTCCAACCACCGTTGGTAGGACATAGTCTCGCAGTGTCCTTGCAGCCTCCTCTGCAAAAGCTGGATTGTTCTCCATTGAAATTAGTGAAGATGGTGGAGAGGAAGAAGATGAAAATTCCCTTTCTTGTTATTGTTGGGCTTGTAATATAGCTTCGCGAGCAAGCTTTCGATTCCGGCAGAACGAACGCTCTATCTCGCTGTCAAATGGAAACAATGCACTGTCTCCAAATTTGCGCATAAGCCTGTCACCACATTAAAAGAGCAAGAAAGGAAAACAAAATAAATAACTGTAAAATATTACAAAAGATAAAATAAAATAAACAAATCACAAAGAAAGAATGTTCGAATTAATGAAAGAATTATTTTGTTTGATATTAAAAAAACGCCAAGTCCCCGGCAACGGCGCCAAAAACTTGTTAGGCTTTTTCTAACACAACGCAAGTGCACGTGCCGTGGCAAGTAATAAAGTGTAAATCACGTGTCGATCCCACGAGGACTTGGTTTCCTAATTACCAAACTAGTTTAATCCTAACTCTATTCGAACGATTAATTATAAATGTTGATAATAGAATGTAAAGAAATAAAATCTTAAATATAAAATGAATGCAATGAAAACGCAGCACAAATTACTTTGGTTTCAATCAATGTTAACGAGGCTAAGGCATCCAATTTCACCTAGACACACTATTGCATAATTCAAATTCTTCAATATTAATTAATGATTCTTATGTGACGGCAAATTACTCTACGAATTGTTCAATAATCTCTCTCAAGCATTAAGAACCTAAGTCTATAATGAACTCTCCTCTCTCGAATCTTGAGCCACATATACAAACCAGTAATAAGAACAAGAATTTATGAAGCCGCACAAACGTATTAATTATCTCTAATCTAATATCGATTTGTGTTGATTTAACTTGGTGCACAATTCAATTATCCTCTCTCGAATCTCTAATTGAACCCTAAACATCAATCATATGTTGGCCAAACAGATAATAGCATTAAGAACGAATCAAATCAATCACATAGACATAGAATCAATAACCAATATTGCAGAAAATTATGAATTTACACAGATGTTGTTCTAGGCTACATCGTAGCCTTAGCATAAAAATTCTAGAACATAATGGAAAGGAAAACAATAACAAGAAGTATAGAGTTCATGGTGGAGAAAGAACAGTAAAGGAGTAGAAGAAACTCTTCACGGTGGTGATTGAGAAGCGTTCTTCGTGTTCTTCAAGTTCTACCCGTTCTTGAGAGACTCGTTGCAAAACCTTCACTCTAATCTCTATGATTGGAATTCTTCCCTCTTTTTTTCGTCCCAAGAACCTTAGTATTTATAGGATCTCATCGTTTGACCTAATTTTTGAGGCCAAAACGGAGTGGAGTTATAGACAAAATGACAACGTTTTCGAAACAGTGATTTCGGCGGTCGTTCTTCTCATCTGGGCGAACGACCGCCCCATCTGATAATATAGAAACTCGGGCTTTGGCGGTCGTTCTTCTCATCCGGGCGAACGACCGCCCCAATTGGCACTGGGAGAAGTTCGTGATTCGGCGGTCGTTCTTCTCATCTGGGCGAACGATAGCCCCAATTGGCTTTGTTCGATCTATCGCGGGGCGATCGTTCGGCTCGTTCGGGGCGAACGACTGGCGATCGCTCTGCTTTTTCTCCTTTGTTGGGCGAGGTTGGGCGAATGACCGGCGACCGCTTTGCTGAACTCCAATTTTCGTTGATTTTGGGCGGTCGATCGCCCCAGTTCGGCGAACGACCGGCGCTTGTTCTGCTGTGGAGTTTATCTTTGCTTCAAAAAGCCTTGTTTTCGTGCTTCTTCGCCTCGATTTCCGTGCGTCTTATCAACTCATCTGTACACTCAAGAAACTTGTTAAAACACATAAAACTTGAGGAAATTACAACAATTCAATATGGAAAGTGCGATATATGAGTGAGTATATTGCTCACTCATCACATTGTTACATAAAAATTCTCACTTTTTTTAAGGAGGAGACTTTTCTTTTGACTCTCTTTTCTTTCCTCTCCTTTGATGGGGTGTTTTTCCTTTCTCTCTTGTTTTTCTCCTCGATGTGTTTCACTCTCACTCCTTTGCCCACTCACTTTTAGTTCACTCACCACACTAGTAGCCTCTCTTTTCTCACGTACTCTCCTCTCATGCTCACTTTGGAGAAATTTTTGATCTTCAAGGACTTGACTAGGAGTTAACGGTACGAGAGCAATCGATTTGCCCCGGTATGGTATGGTGTACTTGTTGGTGTAGCATTCGTGTGTAACACGTCGATCAAACTGCCATGGCCGGCCAAGTAAGATATGTGTCGCCTCCATAGGTACCACATCACATAGTACCTCATCTTCGTACTTGCCGATCAGAAATGACACCAACACTTGGTGTGTCACTATCATGCCTCCACTATCGTTGAACTACTGCAGTTGGTAGGGGCGGGGATGTTTCAACAACGGTAGAGATAGTTTCTCCACCAAGGTTTCGCTCGCCATATTGGCACAACTTCCCCCGTCGATTATCAAGCTGCAGACCTTGTCCTCTATCTTACATCGCGCGTAGAAGATGTTCTCCCGTTGCTCGTCATCTTGGCTTCTTACTTGAGTACTCAACGCTCTCCTGGTCACCGTCACTAACCCCAATGTTTCTCGGACCTCCTCTACCTCTAACTCCTTCCGATGAGTCTTCTCCTCCTCTTCATCCGTCTCATATTCTCCGTCGGGCTGCATCAACATCGTCCGCATGTTTGGACATTGACTTGCAATATGACCACGCCTCTGACACTTGAAACATTTGATATCACGGTTCCGAGAAGTAGAGTTTTCAATTGTACCTCGGTTGTTGGTTGGAGTTGAACTGGATGGCTTGTTTTCCGATTTGGATGGAATCACTGTGCTTTCCTCTTCCTTCTTTGGATTAGAAGGTTTCCAAGCGGTTCGCTCGCTAAATCTGCTTCTCCTTCTACCCGACTTAAACTGTTTCTCCACTTGGATCGCCTTATGGACTAATTCCTCCATCTCCATGTAATGGTGCAGCTCCACTTTATTGGCGATCTCGGTGTTCATGGCCGCTAAGAACCTCGCCATAGCCACCTCTACATCCTCCTCTAGGCCGAGGCGGATCATCAATAGCTCCATTTCCTGGTAATAATCTTCCACGCTCTTATTGCCTTGAGTCAAACGTAACAAACGCTTGTGAAGCTCTCGGTAATAGTGCGCCGGCACAAACCGATTTCTCATGAGAGTCTTCATGTCCTCCCAAGACTCCATTGGTGGTTCTCAGTTTCTCCTCCTGTTTGTTGTAATTTGATCCCACCAAGTAAGAGCATAATCTGTGAATTTAGTAACCGCGAGTTTTACCTTTTTGCGGTCGGAGTAATTATAGATGTCGAAAATGTTCTCAATCCTCTTCTCCCACTCCAAATAAGCCTTGGGATCATTGTGGCCCTTGAATTCGGGAATCTTTGACTTGATGCTTCCAAGATTATCATCTTCTCTCCGATTATTACGACGTCCTTGATCATACCGCCGCCTATCGGGTCCTCCCTCTTCATAATAATTCTCCTCAAACTCTTCCTCCATGTCTTCCCACCTTTCCCGGTCTCGCGCTCGTTGTTGATGATGAGCGACTCGCTCTCTTCGTCCCACAGTTTTGACGAAATTGAGCCTTTAAAGGACTTTTATGGCATCGATGTGACTCTACCAAAGTTTTTTTGATCCCAAATATGTATTTAAGCATATAATATATTATAATAAGTCTTGACGACTCATCTAGAGATCCAAATACCTTAAAAACTCACTTCGCGCTAAAACAAAGTCCTTAAAACTAGCTTTGCCTAAATCTAGCCTTTGAAGGGCTTTTTTGGCTCCGAAATGACTCTAGCAAAGTTGTTTTGATCCTAAATGAGTATTTGAACATATTAATATATTATAATAAGTCTTTGGGACTCATTTGAGGCTCCAACAAGACTTAAAAACTCACTTCGCACTAAAACAAAGTCATTATAACTAGTTTTGATGAAATCGATCCCTTAAAGGGGTTTTATGGCATCGATGCGACTCTAGCAAAGTTGTTGTGATCCCAAATATGTATTTAAACATATAATATATTATAATAAGTCTTAAGTATTCATTTGAGCTCCAACAAGCCTTAAAAACTCATTTCGCGCGAAAACAAAGTCATTGTAACTACTTTTGATGAAATCGAGCCTTTAAAGGGCTTTTATGGCATCGATGTCACTCTAGCAAAGTTGTTTTGATTCCAAATGTGTATTTAAACATATAATATATTATAATAAGTGTTAAGGACTCATTTTGAGATCCAAAAACCTTCAAAATGCGTTTTGCGCTAAAACTCAGTCATTATAACTAGTTTTGCCTAAATCAAGCTTTTAAAGGGCTTTTTTTGGCTCCGAAGTGACTCTAGCAAAGTTTTTTCGATCCTAAATGAGTATTTGAACATAAAATATATTATAACAAGTCTTCGGGACTCAATTGGAGCTCCAACAAGCCTTAAAAACTCACTTCGCGCTAAAACAATTAATTATAACTAGTTTTGACGAAATCGAGCCTTTAAAAGACTTTTATGGCATCGATGTGACTCTAACAAAGTTTTTTTGATCCCAAATGTGTATTTGAACATATAATATATTATAATAAGTCTTAAGGAGTCATTTTATGATCCAAATACCTTAAAAACTAACTTCGCGCTAAAACAAAGTCCTTAAAACTAGTTTTGCCTAAATCCAGATTTTGAAGGGCTTTTTTTGGCTCTGAAGTGACTCTAGCAAAGTTGTTTTAATCCTAAATGAGTATTTGAACATAAAATATATTATAACAAGTCTTAGGGACTCAATTGGAGCACCAACAAGCCTTAAAAACTCACTTCGGGCAAAAACAAAGTCATTATAACTAGTTTTACTGAAATCGAGCCTTTAAAGGGATTTTTTGGTTCCGATCTGACTCTAGGAAAGTTGTTTTGATCTCAAATATGTATTTAAACAGATTATATATTATAACAAGTCTTATAAACTTATTTGGACCTTCAACAAGCCTTAAAAACTCACTTCACACTAAAACAAAGTCATTATAACTAGTTTTGCCCAAATCGAGCCGTTAAAGGGCTTTTTTGGCTGCGAAGTGACTCTGAAAAAGTTATTTTGATTCTAAATGAGTATTTGAATATAATATATTATAATAAGTCCTATGGGCTCATTTTCAGCTCTAACAAGCCAAAAAAACTCACTTCGCGCTAAAACAGTCATTATAACTAGTTTTGACGAAATCGAGCTTTTAAAGGGCTTTTATGGACTCGATGTGACTCTAGCAAAGTTGCTTTCATTGTAAATGTGTATTTAAACATATAATATATTATAATAAGTCTTAAGGACTCATTTGGAGCACCAAAAACCTTAAAAACTCACTTCGCGCTAAAACTAAGTTCTCATAACTAGTTTTGCCTAAATCGAGCCTTTGAAGGGCTTTTTTGGCTCCGAAGTGACTCTAACAAACTTGTTTTGATCCTAAATGAGTATTACAATATATAATATATTATAATAAGTCTTAGGGACTCATTTTGAGCTCCAACAAGTCTTTAAAACTCCCTTCGCTCAAAAACTAATTCCGTATAACTAGTTTTACCTAAATAGAGCCGTTAAAGGGCTTTTTTGGCTGCGAACTGACTCTAGCAAAGTTGTTTTGATCCTAAATGAGTATTTGAATATGTAATATATTAAAATAAGTCTTATGGGCTCATTTGGAGCTCCAACAAGCTATAAAAACTCACTTCGCACCAAAACAAAGTCATTATAACTAGTTTTGACGAAATCGAGCCTTTAAATGACTTTTATGGCATCGATGTGACTGTAGCAAACTTGTTTTGATTCCAAATATGTATTTAAACATAGAATATATTATAATAAGTCATAAGGACTGATGCGATCATGGACCGTTCGATACTTGATCGCAATCAGAGGAGTAATTCCACCGTCGACGCTCCTGAAGGTCCGATGACAAGAGGCCGTACCAAATGATTCCAGGAGCAACTTAGCTTGTTCTTAGCAAGCTTCTTTAAGGAACGAGGTCATTTGAACGAGTCACAAACAACGTACGTGCACGTTATTCGAGCAGCTTAAGACCGCGAAAGTAGCCAGACGGACAACTAGTTGTTCGTCAAAGAATTTACAATAATTTTTATGTAATTTCCATTAAATAATGTTTAAGTAAGTGTTAGAGTGAATTGGAACACTTTTAGATCATTTAGACTTATTTTGGAGGAGTTTTAGTAAAGGAAACCCGAAGCTCCGCCGATCGGTCGCGCATTGTAGCCGATCGATCGCGCAAAAGACGAGTTTTGGCAGCAGCTAAGCCGATCATTCGTCTCCTTTGGCTAAACAATCGAGCGCGCGCAACGAGTTTGGAAGAGGAAGTGCCGATTGATCGCCTATTCTGGCCGATCGATTGCCAAGCCTGCCGATTGGTCGTCAGGCCGCACCGATCGATCGGTAAACGGCGAGGAAATTGCTTCACAAGCATTTTCTTCAAATTTTTGATAGTTTAAGTTTTACTTTGTTGACTTTAAATTGTAAGAACTATTTAAAGGGGTTTCATTGAGAATAGAAGACTGCTTAAGTTTTATGAAAAACACTTTGCGAGTTTTATCTCAATTTCTCTCTGAGTCTTCTCAGAACTTGAATTGATCAAGGCGAATCCTTGATGATTCTTCGTAGAACTTATCAAACGGTCTCTTCTCGCAACCGTTTGTGGCGTTCTACAATCCCCGACTTATCAACGGCTATTCCACAACCATTGTGGCGTCTCTTCAAGCAACCTAACCGAGGCTTTGACGGGGTTTCTATCCGGCCCGTGTAATCCGACGAGAAAACAATCGCTCCAAATGCATCAAGTGGTATCAGAGCTTCGGCTTTTTCTTGTTGGAATTTATTTATCTTGTTCTTGTTTCTGATTTTTCATTCTTCATTCTTATTTGGTTCTTGAATTTATTCATCGTTCTTGAACCGTCATTGAATATCGAGTGTGTGTATGTGTCTTTATTTGCATCAAGTGTAGAAAAAAAAAGAAAAAAAAGAGGAAGTTCGGCCAATACAAAAGAATTTCCGACCATTACAAAAAAAAAGGAAATCTTGTTTGATCGAGTACCGTTCACAATTGTTTTCATTCTTCATGTTTTGTGGAACGCTCTTAACACGTTTTACGAGTTTTGGTCTTTGAAAGTCCCACATTCGTTAGGAATTGTTCTTGAGTACATTCGAGTTTGTCGAGAAACCTTAGTGAGAAATTTGAGTGGAAAAAGGCACGAGTGGTGAGACTAATCGAGGGTAAAAGCAAATTCTAGTGCTAAACACGAGAGACATATCGAGAGTTCAAATTCTTCTGAGTGAAACACGTGAGGGAGTACTGTAAGGTCCAATTTTTCTGCTGTTATTCTAACCATGTCAGGCAGTGGAGAAGACGGAGCACGAGCCGAGCGTGTTAGGCCAATGGATAACAACATCTTGATGGAGGCGCTAAGGGGCCAAATGCAAGCTTTAATGCGTGAGATGACGCATATGAGAGGAGAAATGGGTGAGATGAGGGCGGAACGGGAGCAAGGAGAGAATGAAGGAAGAAGGAACCAAGCCACTCCACGTCAGCATCGAGCGCAACCACGACGAAGGCAGGACGGTTTAGAGGAAGAATATGAGGAATATGATTATGATGAGGGTGGTCCCGACAGGAGGCGATATGAACAAGATCGTCGGGATAATCAAAGGGAGGATGACAATCTCGCAATCATTAAGCAAAAGATTCCCGAGTTTAAGGGTCGGAACGACCCCGAAGCTTATTTGGAGTGGGAAAAGAAGATTGAGCATGTTTTTTATATACACCACTACTCCGACCGTAAAAAGGTAAAACTTGCTGTTACCGAGTTCACTGAATATGCTCTTATTTGGTGGGATCAGGTAGCAACCAATAGGCGATGAAACAATGAACATCCTGTGGAAACGTGGGATGAGATGAAGACGATCATGAAGAGGCGGTTTGTCCCGGCTCATTATTATCGAGAACTTCATAAACGTCTGCTGCGATTGACTCAGGGTAGTAAGAGCGTAGAAGATTATCATCAGGAGATGGAGATGATCATGATCTGTCAAGGTTTGGAGGAGGATGAGGAGGTGATTATGGCTCGATTCATTGCTGGGTTAAATGTGGAAATTGCCAATGAGGTAGAATTGCATCACTACCTACAAATGCACGAGTTACTTCATAAGGCTATCCAAGTTGAGAGGCAGTTCAAATCAGGGGGACGACGTAGTAAATTTGGTGAGCGAACCACATGGAAGCCTTCATTTCCCAAGCAGGATGACAAACCCACTTTGTTTCCACCCAAACATGAGAGAAAACCATCCAGTTCTACTGCTCCCGCAAATCGAGGTACTACCGATAACACTTCTTCTCGCAATTGTGATATTAAGTGTTTCAAATGTCAGGGGCGAGGTCATATTGCTACACAATGTCTGAATAAGCGGACCATGTTGTTGAGGCCCGACGG
The DNA here is from genome assembly GCA_018132145.1 of Boehmeria nivea var. tenacissima. Taxonomy (NCBI): domain Eukaryota; kingdom Viridiplantae; phylum Streptophyta; class Magnoliopsida; order Rosales; family Urticaceae; genus Boehmeria; species Boehmeria nivea. Next base: position 1,256,649 of record CM030876.1, read on the forward strand.
CGAGTATGAAACAAAAGAAGAGGAAGAGGAAGAGCAAGAGGAGGAGATGGAAGTGGAAGATGTTAGGAAGACGCATGGATTAATTACGATGACTAGAAGGGCGTTAAGTACCCAAGCAAAAACCTACGATGATGCACAAAGAGAAAATATCTTCTATGCACGGTGTAAGATAAATGATAAAATATGTAGTTTGATCATTGATGGTGGTAGTTGTACTAATGTGGCAAGTGAGGCCTAGGTGGAGAAGTTGTCCCTACCATTGCTTAATGATGCGACCATGGTCAGCATGCAATCTATTGTTACGGATCCAGGATGTTTGAAGACGAAGGTTCATGAAGAGCGAGCCAAAACCGAAGAGCAAACATGTCGTTTAGCACGGGAAAAGGGTGAAGCTACCAAGATGAGCATTTGAGTGTTCGGAGAAGGCCATTATTTTTATTTTGTTAGTTGAGTTATTTCTATGTAATTTCAATTAAAATATTATTTAAGTAGTCCTTAGAGTATTTGGGAGTTGTTTGGAACATTTTTAGGGTCATTTAAGTTTGTTTTGGGGAATTTTGCCGAAGGAAATCTGAGGATGCACTGATCGATCGCGCATTGCAGCCGATCGATCGCGCGAAAGAGAGAATTCGGGCAGAGGCGCCGCTGGTCGCTTGGCCCATTCTGGCCGAACGTTCGTGCGAGCACAAGTGAACGCGGACAGAGCCAACGCCAGTTGATCACCTTCTATAGCCGAACGATCACCCGCTCAGCCGATCGATCGCCTGGAACCGCCGATCGGTCGCGCGGCTACGAGGAAATTCCGCTCCAACTTTATTTTACGCGTTTTCTTTATTATTTTTGGTATTTTCTGAATTATTTTGGGATATTTCTGAATTTATTATTTATTTAATAGCTAAATTAGGGTTGTAAACTCCTAGCATATTTAAGGGCCAATTTCAACAAGAAAAAGAGACTACGTTATTTTGCAAAACACCTTTGAGGTTTTCTTCCTGAGTTTGTCTCGGAAACTTGAATCGTTCAAGTCCAACACTTGACGATTCGTCTTGAACTTATCAAACGGCCCTTCCGCAACAGTTTGTGGCGTTCCTCAGTCCATAGACTTATCAACGGCTATTCCGCATCCGTTGTGGCGTCAATTCAAGCATCCTAATCGAGTCTTTTGACGGGATTCCTATCCAGTCTGTGTCGTCCAACAAGAAAACGATCGTCAACCCGGTTCTCGCTACGAGGATCGTATCAAGTGGTATCAGAGCTTCGACTTTTTCTTGTTTGGATTATTTATTTTTCGTCTTTGTTTCGTGTCAATTTAGAGTTAAAAAAAAGTATGCTGCCGTTTATTATAAAAAAAAAATCTGTTTCTTGTGTTCTTGTTAATTCTTGTTCATCGGGTTTGGGTTTGTCAATTTTTGTATGGAATTCATTACATTTGTTTCGTGTTTGTGTTCGTGTTCGTGTTCAATTGATCCAAGTTTGGGATTTAGGATTTCGAGTCACAAATTTGAGGGTTTTTTGTTTATCGCGTCTAGATTCTTGTTTGTTTTGGTGGAATTGCGATTCACCTTCTATTCTTAAGCGTTTGTGGGTTGTGTTGTGTCCGTGAATGTTTTGTGTTTTAGTCGTTTAAAATGTCAAAGTCGTCAAGTTTCCATCTTAGTGCTTGAGTACTTTTGAGTTTTGGAGCGGCTTAGTGAGAAATTGAGCGGTAAAAGGCATGAGTGGTGAGATTATTTGAGGGTTAAAGCCAATTGTTTGAGTGATAAACACGAGCGACATCTTGAGCGTTTTCATCCCTACGAGTGAAACACGTGAGGGAGTGTTGTGAGGTCCTTTTTACTTTCGATTTTATACTAACCATGTAAGAAAGCGATAACGACAGGGCACGTGGCGAACAAGGGCAACCAGGTGAACAGCGTGATGCGATCCTCATAGCGAGAACCGGGTTGACGATCATTTTCTTGTTGGACGACACGGACTGGATAGGAATCCCGTCAAAAGACTCGATTAGGATGCTTGAATTGATGCCACAACGGATGCGGAATAGCCGTTGATAAGTCTATAGACTGAGGAATGCCACAAACGGTTTCAGAAGGGCCGTTTGATAAGTTCAAGACGAATCGTCAAGTGTCGGACTTGAACGATTCAAGTTTCCGAGACGAACTCAGGAAGAAAACCTCAAAGGTGTTTTGCATAATAACGTAGTCTGTGTATTTCATTCATAAGAGCCTTTAAATAGGCTTCAAAGTTTACAAACCTAATTTAGAAACTAAAATAATTTAAAATTCAGAAATATCCTAAAAGAAATCGGAAACTACTAAAAATAACCTAAAAACGCACTAAAACTAAGAATCCGTCAGAATCGGGCGGTTGTTCTCCAAGTCTGGGCGAACGTTCTTGGCACTTGGGCGGTCGTTCTTGGCATTTGGGCGAACGTTCTTGGCACTTGGGCGGTCGTTCTTGGTATTTGGGCGAACGTTCGGCTACGGCTCTGCCTGATGCCCTCTGATGCACGCTGATGCACACTCGGATGCACTCGTTCGCATTCTGCCGCATTTCATTGAAAATTTTCCCGCACAACCCTCGACCAAACTTGTTCCTAACCCTCTAAAAAGGCTAATAAACATAATAAAACTCAAAAATAACAAAGTTACAATAAAGTGACTCTAATAAACACATAAAAACTCTATACTAAACTAGCTTGAAACTTGATCTCGGATTGGCTGACGGTTCGTCGACCATGATCGTATCATACTCCTCCTCTTCAAAAGGATTTGCCCTCAAATCCGAGCAATGGTAACCTGTAAAACATCAAGGACAAACCATTTCTCCCTCACCCGCTTTCCCTTTCTTACTTTTTTTCTCTTCTTTTCCCTTATCAGTTCAAACACTCTGTTCTTTCCCCATTGTGTTATTTCCCTCTTCATGTTTTCTCTTGCACTCTTGTTTTTCGCTCTCATGCTCACATGTTACAAGTTTTGAAACTCCAAATTTACAAGAACAAAGGGTGGGCCAGTGTGTATTTGGAATGGGAGAAGAGGATTGAGAACATCTTCGACATCTATAATTACTCCGACCGCAAAAAGGTAAAACTCGCGGTTACTGAATTCACTGATTATGCAATTACTTGGTGGGATCAAATTACTACAAACAGGAGGAGGAACCGAGAACTACCCATGGAGTCTTGGGAGGACATGAAGGCTCTCGTGAGAAAACGGTTTGTGCCGGTGCCATATTACTGAGAGCTTCACAAGCGTTTGTTACGTTTGACTCAAGGCAACAAGAGCGTGGAAGATTATCACCAGGAGATGGAGCTATTAATGATCCGCCTCGACCTAGAGGATGTAGAGGTGACTATGGTGAGGTTCTTAGCGGGCATGAACACCGAGATCGCCAATGAAGTGGAGCTGCACCATTACATGGAGATAGAGGAATTAGTCCATAAGGCGATCCAAGTGGAGAAACATTTCAAGTCGGGTGGAAGGAGAAGCAGATTTAGCGAGCGAACTGCTTCAAAACCTTCTAAACCAAAGAAGGAAGAGGAAAGCACAGTGATTCCATCCAAACTGAAAAACAAGCCATCCAGTTCAACTCCAACCAACAACCGAGGTACAATTGAAAACTCTACTTCTCGGAACCGTGACATCAAATGTTTCAAGTGCCAGGGGCGTAGTTGTATTGCAAGTCAATGTCCGAACACGCGAACGATGTTGATGCGGCCCGACGGAGAATATGATACGGATGAAGAGGAGGAGAAGACTCATCGGGAGGAGTTGGAGGTAGAGGAGGTTCGAGAAACACTGGGGTTAGTGATGGTGACCATGAGAGCGTTGAGTACTCAAGTAAGAAGCCAAGATGACGAGCAACGAGAGAACATCTTCTACGCGCGATGCAAGATAGAGGACAAGGTCTGTAGCTTGATAATCGACGGGGGAAGTTACCAATGTGGCGAGCAAAACCTTGGTGGAGAAACTATCTCTACCATTGTTGAAACATCCCCGCCCCTACCAACTACAGTGGTTCAACGATAATGGAGGCATGATGGTAACATACTAAGTGTTGGTGTCATTTCAGATCGGCAAGTACGAAGACGATGTACTATGTGATGTGGTACTTATGGAGGCGACACATATCTTACTTGGCTGGCCATAACATTTTGATCGACGTGTTACACACGATTGCTACACTAACAAGTACACCATACCATACTGGGGCAAATCGATTGCTCTCGTGCCGTTAACTCCTAGTCAAGTCCTTGAAGATCAAAAATTTCTCCAAAGTGAGCATGAGAGGAGAGTACGTGAGAAAAGAGAGGCTACTAGTGTGGTGAGTAAACCAAAAGAGAGTGGGCAAAGGAGTGAGAGTGAAACACATCGAGGGGAAAAACAAGAGAGAGAGGACAAACACCCCATCAAAGGAGAGGAAAGAAAAGAGAGTCAAAAGAAAAGTCTCCTTCTTAAAAAAAGTGAGAATTTTATGTAACAATGTTTTCTCTTTTGCAGGAAGTTGAGGAGAAGTCGGTGAATGCGAAGCCACCCGAACTACCACTATTTTGGGGCAGCAAAGCACCTGTCATTCGAAAGAGGAACTTTAAGGAGCATCACGATGTTGTATTTGAACCTGATGATTGGGTTTGGATACCGGGAGCATCCAATTCAGACTCAAGTTCCATTGTCATTGACCCTTCTTCCTATGTTGCAAATTCGGATTCCAAGGTCAAATTCCTCTGAAGAGGAGGAGAATGATGCGATCATAGTCAGTATGCAATCTACCATTACGGATCCAGGACGTTTGAAGACGAAGGTTCATGATGAGCGAGACGAAACCGAAGAGCAAACATGTTGTTCAGCACAGGAAAAGGGTAAAGCTACAAAGATGAGCATTTGAGTGTTCGGAGAAGACCATTATTTTTATTTTGTTAGTTGAGTTATTTCTATGTAATTTCTATTAAAATATTGTTTAAGTGGTCCTTAAAGTATTTTGGAGTTGTTTGGAACATTTTTAGGGTCATTTAGGTTTGTTTTGGGGAGTTTTGCAGAAGGAAATCCAAGGATGCGCCGATTGATCGCGCATTGCAGCCGATCGATCGCTCGGAAGAGAGAATTCGGGCAGAGGCGGCGCCGGTCGTTCGCCCCATGTTGGCCAAACGTTCGCGCGAGCACAAGTGAACGCGGGCAGAGCCAGCGCCGGTCGATCGCCGTCTATAACCGAACGATCGCCCGCTCAGCCGAACGATCGCCCGGAGCCGCCGTCGTGCGTCTACGAGGAAATTCCGCTCCAGCTTTATTTTACGCATTTTCTTTATTATTTTTGGTATTTTCTGAATTATTTTGGGATATTTTTGAATTTCTTATTTATTTAATAGCTAAATTAGGGTTGTAAACTCCTAGCCTATTTAAGGGCCAATTTCAATAAGAAAAAGAGACTACGTTATTTTGCAAAACACATTTGAGGTTTTCTTCCTGAGTTTGTCTCGGAAACTTGAATCGTTCAAGTCCAACACTTGACGATTCGTCTTGAACTTATCAAACGGCCCTTCCGCAACCGTTTGTGGCGTTCCTCAGTCCATAGACTATGAACGGCTATTCTGCATCCATTGTGGCGTCAATTCAAGCATCCTAATCGAGTCTTTGGACGGGATTTCTATCCAGTCCGTGTCGTCCAACAAGAAAACGATCGTCAACCCAGTTCTCGCTACGAGGATCGCATCACTTAAGCACCCTCGCCCATATAAATTACAATGGCTTAATGAAAGCGGAGGTGTAAAGGTTACACACCAAGTGTTAGTGTCATTCCAAATTGGCAAGTATGAAGATGAGGTACTTTCTGATGTAGTACCTATGGAGGCAGCACATTTGCTACTTGGCCGGCCTTGGCAATTCGATAGGCGAGCTACACATGACGGCTATACCAACAAGTACACCGTGCCATACAAGGGTAAATTGGTTGCTCTTGTACCATTGACCCCTAGCCAAGTTCTTGAGGATCAACGATTTCTTCAAAGTGAGATTGAGCGAAGGGTACTAGAAAAAGGAAACACAATGAGTGAGAAGAGTGAACAACGAGAGAGTAGGGTTGTGAGTGAAACACTCCGAGTGGAAAAACAGGAGAGAAGCAAACACTCAAGCAACGGAGAGGAAAAATAGAGAGCAAGAAGAAAAGTTTTCTTCTTAGATAACGTGGCGTTGAAAAAGCCTTTCTTTCGGGCGAGCTAATGATTTTATTTATGTACAAGGAGGCTACCCTTTTTGCTAACGTGCAACGTGAGGAATTGCCTAGTGCTATTGTTTCTCTTTTGCAGGAATTTGAGGACAAGGTGGTAGATGAGATACCCCCGGAGTTGCCACCCATCCGAGGAATCAAACATCAAATCGATTTCGTACCCGGAGCAACTTTACCAAATAGACCCGCCTACCGAGCCAATCCGAAGGAGACAAAAGAGATGCAATGCCAAAGAAAGAAGGGTAATCAAGGATGTGCGTTGATTGCCGAGCAATCAACAATATCACGGTAAAGTATCGCTTTCCAATTCCTCGTTTAGATGATCTGTTAGATGAACTTCATAGTGCATGCACGTTTTCAAAAGTAGATTTAAAGAGTGGATATCACCAAATTCGCATGCGTGAGGGTGATGAGTGGAAGACGGCTTTCAAAACCAAACAAAGGTTGTATGAATGGTTAGTGATGCCATTTGGGTTGACCAATGCTCCTAGCACATTTATGCGGCTCATGAATCATGTCTTGCGTTCATTCATTGGTAAATTTGTAGTTGTGTATTTTGATGACATTTTGATCTATAGCAAGTCCGGGGATGAACATGTTTTACATTTAAAACAAGTTTTCATTGTGCTTAGTCAAGAGAAACTATATGCTAATTTGCAGAAGTGCACATTCTACACCTACCATGTCATATTTTTGGGTTTTGTTATGAGTGCTAACGGAGTGCAGGTAGATCAAGAGAAGATGCGATCCATCTGAGAATGGCCAACACCAACTAATGCCTCACAGATCCGAAGCTTTCATGGCCTAGCGGGATTCTACTGCCGCTATGTTAAAGATTTTAGCACTGTTGCCGGCCCCTTCACTGAGGTAATGAAGAATAATGTTGTCTTTTATTAGGGCGAAGAACAAGAAAAGGCTTTTCAGGTAATCCAGGATCGATTGATCAACCCACCGGTATTAGCCTTGCCCAACTTCGATAAACCTTTCGAAGTGGAGTGCGATGCATCAAGAGTTGGCATTGGAGCAGTTCTCATGCAAGATAAGCGACCCATCGCCTTCTTCAGTGAGAAACTAAGTGGGGCAACCTTAAACTAACCTACTTATGACAAAGAGATGTATGTACTCGTCCGGGCGTTGGAGACATGGCAACACTACTTGTTGGCGCGAGAGTTCGTGGTCCACATTGACCATGAATCACTCAAGTTCTTGAAGGTGCAACACAAACTCAACTGACGGCATGCTCAACGGATGGAATTCTTAGAGCCTTTCCCGTATGTTATCAAGTTCAAGAAAGGTAAGGAGAATGTGGTAGCCGATGCCCTTTCTCGAAGGCATACACTACTTTCAACTCTAACAACTAAACTTTTGGGATTTGAACATATTAAGGAATTGTATGCTGGTGATACTAATTTTGCTGATGTATTTGCTATTTGTGAAAGATCAGGAAAAGAAGACTTTTATCGGCATGATGGATTCTTATTCAAAGGATCTAGATTGTGTATTCCTCAAAGCTCCATCCGAAAATTACTTGTGCGAGAGGCATATAGTGAGGGATTAATGGGAAATTTTAGGGTAGCAAAAACATTAGAAATCCTCCACCCACGCTTTTACTGGCCACGATTAAAAAGAGATGTTGAGAGGATTTGTGAGCGGTGTGTCAAATGCAAGCAAGCTAAGTCCAAGTCCAATCCTCATGGTCTTTATACCCCACTTCCTATTCCAGAAGCACCTTGGGTAGATGTGTCTATGGATTTTGTCCTTGGCTTGCCTAGGACTCGTCAGTGTAGGGATTTAGTATTTGTGGTGGTCGATAGGTTTTCTAAAATGGCGCATTTCATTCCATGTCATAAAACTGATGATGCGTCTAATGTGGCTGATTTTTTCTTTAGGGAGGTTGTTCGCTTGCATGGAGTGCCGAGGTCTATTGTGTCGGATAGGGATGCTAAGTTTCTTAGTTACTTCTGGAAGACCTTGTGGGCTAAGTTGGGTACTAAGTTATTATTTAGTACGAAATGTCGCCCACAAACTGATGGGCAAACCGAAGTAGTGAACAGAACCTTGTCTACACTTTTGAGAGCCACTATAAAAAAGAACATCAAGACTTGGGAGGATTGTTTACCACACGTAAAGTTTGCATATACTAGGGCTATCCACTACACTACAAAGTTTTCTCCCTTTGAAATTATGTATGGTTTCAATCCACTAACACCATTGGATCTATCACCTTTGCCTTCATCTGAACGTGTAAACACAGATGGAAAGAAGAAGGCTGAGTTTGTCAAGAAGATCCATGAAGACGCCAGGCGCAACATAGAGCGACGTACTGAGACGTACACTAAGCAAGCAAACAAGGGGCATAGAGAGGTTGTATTTGAACCTGGAGATTGGGTTTGGTTGCACATGCGTAAAGAGCGATTTCCCGACCATCGGAAGTCCAAGCTTCTACCACGAGGAGATGGTCCCTTTCAAGTCATCAAGCATATCAACAACAACGCTTATCAACTTGACCTAGTTGGTGAGTATAATATAAGTGCAAATTTTAATGTCGCTGATTTATCTCCTTTTGTCGCAGATACAGATTTGAGGACAAATCCTTTCGAAGAGGAGGAGGATGATGCGATCATGGACCGTGCGATACTCGATCGCAATCAGAGGAGTAATTCCACCGTCGACACTCCTTAAGGTCCGATGACAAGAGCCCGTACCAAACGATTCAAGGAGCAACTTAGCATGTTCATGGCAAGCTTCTTTAAGGAACGAGGTCATTCGAGCGAGTCAAAGACAACGTGCGTGCACGTTATTCAAGCAGCTAAAGACCGCGAAAGAAGCCAGACGGACAACTAGTTGTTCGTCGAAGAATTTACAATAATTTTTATATAATTTCCATTAAATAATGTTTAAGTAAGTGTTAGAGTCAATTGGAACACTTTTAGATCATTTAGACTTGTTTTGGAGGAGTTTTAATAAAGGAGACCCGAAGCTCCGCCGATCGGTCACGCATTGTAGCCGATCGATTGCACAAAAGACGAGTTTTGGCAACAGCTAAGCCGATCGTTCACCCCTTTGGCCGAACGATCGCGCGCGCAACGACTTTGGCAGAGGAAGCGTCAATCGATCCCCTATTCTGGACGATCGATTGCCAAGCCTACCGATTGGTCGCCAGGCCGCACCGATCGATCGACAAACTGCGAGGAAATCGCTTCACGAGCATTTTCTTCAAATTTTTGATAGTTTAAGTTTTACTTTGTCGACTTTAAATTGTAAGAACTATTTAAAGGGGTTTCATTGAGAATAGAAGACAGCTTAAGTTTTATGAAAAACACTTTGTGAGTTTTATCTCATTTTCTCTCTAAGTCTTCTTAGAACTTGAATCGATCATGGCGAATCCTTGACGATTCTTCGTAGAACTTATCAAACGGCGTGTTCTCGCAACCGTTTATGGTGTTCCACAATCCCCGACTTTTCAACGGCTATTTCGCAACCGTTGTGGCGTCCCTTAAAGCAACCTAACCGAGCCTCTGACGGGGTTTCCATCCGACCCGTGTAATCCGACGAGAAAACGATCGCTCCAAATGCGTTCCTCCAATGAGGATCGCATCAAGGACTCATTTGTAGCGCCAAAAACCTTAAAAACTCACTTCGCGCTAAAACCAAAGTATTAAACTAGTTTTGCCTAATTCGAGCCTTTAAAGGGCTTTTTTGGCTCCGAAGTGATTCTAGCAAAGTTGTTTTGATCCCAAATGTGTATTTACACATAAAATATATTATAATAAGACTTAACGACTAATTTAGAGCTCCAAAAACTTCAAAAACTCACTTCGCCCTAAAACTAAGTCTTTATAACTAGTTTTGCCTAAATCAAGCCTTTAAAGGGCTTTTTTTGCTCTGAGGTGACTCTAGCAAAGTTGTTTTGATCCTAAATGAGTATTTTTACGTATAATATATTATAATAAGTCTTTGGGACTCATTTGAGGCTCCAAAAAGCCTTTAAAACTCACTTCGCGCTAAAACAAAGTCATTATAACTAGTTTTGACGAAATCGATCCCTTAAAGGGCTTTTATGGCATCGATGCGACTCTAGCAAAGTTATTTTGATCCCAAATATGTATTTAAACATAAAATATATTATAATAAGTCTTAAGGACTCATTTGGAGCTCCAACAAGGCTTAAAAACTCACTTCGCGCGAAAACAAAGTCATTGTAACTAGTTTTGATGAAATCGAGCCTTTAAAGGGCTTTTATGGCATCGATGTGACTCTAGCAAAGTTGTTTTGATTCCAAATGTGTATTTAAACATATAATATATTATAATAAGTGTTACGGACTCATTTGGAGATCCAAAAACCTTAAAAATGCATTTTGCGCTAAAACTAAGTCATGAAAACTAGTTTTGCCTGAATCAAGCTTTTAAAGGGCTTTTTTGGCTCCGAAGCTACTCTAGCAAAGTTATTTTGATCCTAAATGAGTATTTGAACATATAATATATTATAATAAGTCTTAGGGACTCATTTGAAGCTTTAACAAGCCTTAAAAACTCACTTCGCGCTAAAACAAATCATTATAACTAGTTTTGACGAAATCGAGCCTTTAAAGGACTTTTATGGCATCGATGTGACTCTACCAAAGTTTTTTTTATCCCAAAGGTGTAGTTAAATATATAATATATTATAATAAGTCTTACGGACTTAGTTGGAGATCCAAATACCTTAAAAACTCACTTCACGCTAAAACAAAGTCCTTAAAACTAGTTTTGCCATAATCCAGCCTTTGAAGGGCTTTTTTTGGCTCCAAAGTGACACTAGCAAAGTTGTTTTGATCCTAAATGAATATTTGAGCATAAAATATATTATAACAAGTCTTAGGGACTCATTTGGAGCTCCAACAAGCCTTAAAAACTCACTTCGCGCGAAAACAAAATCATTATAACTAGTTTTATTGAAATCGAGCCTTTAAAGGGCTTTTTTGGCTCCGATGTGGCTCTATCAAAGTTGTTTTGAATCGAAATATGTATTTAAAAATATTATATATTATAACAAGTCAGAGAAACTTATTTTGACCTTCAACAAGCCTTAAAAACTCACTTCGCACTAAAACAAAGCCATTATAACTAGTTTTGCCTAAATCGAGCCGCTAAAGGGCTTTTTTTGCTGCGAAGTGACTCTAGCAAAGTTATTTTGATACTAAATGAGTATTATAATAAGTCCTATGGGCTCATTTGCTGCTCCAACAAGCCATAAAAACTCACGCGCTAAAACAAAGTCATTATAACTAGTTTGGACGAAATCGAGCTTTTAAAGGGCTTTTATGGACTCGATGTGACTCTAGCAAAGTTGTTTTGATTCTAAATGTGTATTTAAACATATAATATATTATAATAAGTCTTAAGGACTCATTTGGAGCTCTAAGAATCTTAAAAACTCACTACGCGCTAAAACTAAGTCCTTATAACTAGTTTTGCCTAAATCGAACCTTTAAAGGGCTTTTTTTGGCTCCAAAGTGACTCTAACAAACTTGTTTTGATCCTAAATTAGTATTTCAATATATAATCCATTCGCCCAAAAACTAATTCCTTATAACTAGTTTTATCTAGATCGAGCCGTTCAAGGGCTTTTTTGGCTGCGAAGTGACTCTAGCAAAGTTGTTTTGATCCTAAATGAGTATTTGAATATGTAATATATTATAATAAGTCATAAGGACTCATTTGGAGCTCCAAAAAACCTTAAAAACTCACTCCGCACTAAAACTAAGTTATTTTAACTAGTTTTGCCTAATTCGAGCCTTTAAAGGGCTTTTTTGGGTCCGAAGTGATTCTAGCAAAGCTGTTTTGATCCCAAATGTGTATTTACACATATAATATATTATAATAAGACTTAATGACTCATTAGGAGCTCCAAAAACTTCAAATCGCGCTAAAACTAAGTCTTTATAACTAGTTATGCCTAAATCAAGCCTTTTAAGGGCTTTTTTGGCTCCGAAGTTGTTTGTATCCTAAATGAGTATTTGAATATATAATATATTATAAGAAGTCTTTGGGACTCATTTGAGGCTCCAACAAGCCTTAAAAACTCACTTCCCGCTAAAATAAAGTCATTATAACTAGTTTTGATGAAATCGATCCCTTAAAGGGCTTTTATGGCATCGATGCGACTCTAGCAAAGTTGTTTTGATCCCAAATATGTATTTAAATATATAATGTATTATAATAAGTCTTAAGGACTCATTTTGAGCTCCAACAAGCCTTAAAAACTCACTTCGCGCAAAAACAAAGTCATTATAACTAGTTTTACTCAAATCGAGCCTTTAAAGGGCTTTTTTGGTTCCGAAGTGACTCTAGCAAAGTTGTTTTGATCCCAAATATTATAAAAAGTCTTAGAAACCTATTTGGACCTTCAACAAGCCTTAAAAACTCACTTCGCACTAAAATAAAGTCATTATAACTAGTTTTGCCTAAATCAACCCGTTAAAGGGCTTTTTTGGCAGCGAAGTGACTCTGGCGAAGTTATTTTGATCCTAAATGAGTTTTTAAATATATAATATATTATAATAAGTCCTATGGGCTCATTTGCAACTCCAACAAGCCATAAAAACTCACTTCGCGATAAAACAAAGTCATTATAACTAGTTTTGACGAAATCGAGCTTTTAAAGGGCTTTTATGGACTCGATGTGATCTAGCAAGGTTGTTTTGACTCTAAATGTGTATTTAAACATATAATATTTTATAGTAAGTCTTAAGGACTCATTTAGAGCTCCAACAAGCCTTAAAAATCACTTCGCGCGAAAACAAAGTCATTGTAACTAGTTTTAATGAAATCGAGCCTTTAAAAGGCTTTCATGGAATCGATGTGACTCTAGCAAAGTTGTTTTTATTCCAAATGTATATTTAAACATATAATATATTATAATAATTGTTAAGGACTCATTTGGATATCCAAAAACCTTAAAAACGCATTTCGCGCTAAAACTAAGTCATTATAACTAGTTTGCCTAAATCAAGATTTTAAAGGGCTTTTCTTGGCTCCGAAGTGATTCTAGCAAAGTTTTTTTGATCCTAAATGAGTATTTGAACTTATAATATGTTATAATAAGTCTTAGGGACTCATTTGAAGCTTCAACAAAGCTTAAAAAATCACTTCGCGCAAAAACAAATCATTCTAACTAGTTTTGACGAAATCAGGCCTTTAAAGGACTTTTATGGCATCGATGTGACTCTAGCAAAGTTGTTTTGATCCCAAATATGTATTTAAACATATTATATATTATAACAAGTCTTAGAAACTTATTTGGACCGTCAACAAGCCTCAAAAACTCACTTCGCACTAAAACAAAGTCATTATAACTAGTTTTGTCTATATTGAGCCATTAAAGGGCTTTTTTGGCTGCGAAGTGACTCTGGCAAAGTTATTTTGATCCTAAATGAGTATTTGAATATATAATACATTATAATAAGTCCTATGGGCTCATTTGCAGCTTCAACAAGCCATAAAAACTCACTTCGCGCTAAAACAAAGTCATTATAACTACTTTTGACGAAGTCGAGCTTTTAAAGGGCTTTTATGGACTCGATGTGACTCTAGCAAAGTTGTTTTGACTCTAAATGAGTATTTTAATATGTAATATATTATAATAAGTCTTATGGACTCATTTCGAGCTCCAACAATTCTTTAAAACTCCCTTCACTCAAAAACTACTTCCTTATAACTAGTTTTACCCAAATCGAGCCGTTAAAGGGCTTTTTTGGCTGTGAATTGACTCTAGCAAAGTTGGTTTGATCCTAAATGAGTATTTGAATATGTAATATATTATAATAAGTCTAATGGGCTCATTGGGAGCTCCAACAAGCCATAAAAACTCACTTCGCGCTAAAACAAAGTCATTATAGCTAGTTTTGATGAAATCCAGCTTTTAAAGGGCTTTTATGGACTCGATGTGACTGTAGCAAAGTTTTTTTGATTCCAAACAAGTATTTAAACGTATAATATATTATAATAAGTCTTTAGGACTCATTTGGAGCTCCAAAAACCTTAAAAACTCTCTCCGCGCTAAAACTATGTTATTATAACTAGTTTTGCCTAATTCGAGACTTTAAAGGGGTTTTTTTGCTCCGAAGTCATTCTAGCAAAGCTGTTTTGATCCCAAATGTATATTTACACATATAATATATTATAATAAGACTTAAGGACTCATTAGGAGCTCCAAAACCTTTAAAAACTAACTTCGCGCTAAAACTAAGTCTTTATAATTAGTTTTGCCTAAATCAAGCTTTTAAAGGGCTTTTTTGGCTCAGAAGTGACTCTAGCATAGTTGTTTTGATCCTAAATGAGTATTTGACAATATAATATATTATAAGAAGTCTTTGGGACTCATTTTGTGCTCCAAAAACCCTTAAAAACTCACTTCGCGCTAAAACAAAGTCATTATAACTAGTTTTGACGAAATCGATCCCTTAAAGGGCTTTTATGGACTCGATGTGACTCTAGCAAAGTTCTTTTGATTATAAATATGTATTTAAACATATAATATATTATAATAAGTCTTAAGGACTCATTTGGAGATCTAAAAATCTTAAAAACTCACTTGGCGCGAAAACAAAGTCAATGTAACTAGTTTTGATGAAATCGAGCCTTTAAAGGGCTTTTATGGCATCAATGTGACTCTAGCAAAGTTTTTTTGATTCCAAATGTGTATTTAAACATATAATAAATTATAATAAGTGTTAAGGACTCATTTGGTGATCCAAAAACCTTAAAAATGCATTTTGCGCTAAAACTAAGTCATTATAACTAGTTTTGCCTAAATCAAGCTTTTAAAGGGCTTTTTTTGGCTCCGAAGTGACTCTAGCAAAGTTGTTTCGATCCTAAATGAGTATTTGACATATAATATATTATAATAAGTCTTAGGGACTCATTTTTAGCTTCAACAAGCCTTAAAAACTCACTTCGCGCTAAAACAAACAATTATTACTTGTTTTGACGAAATCGAGCCTTTAAAGGATTTTTATGGCATCGATGTGACTCTAGCAAAGTTGTTTTGATCCCAAATATGTATTTACACATATTATATAGTATAACAAGTCTTACAAACTTATTTGGACTTTCAAGAAGCCTTAAAAACTCACTTTGCACTAAAACAAAATCATTATAACTAGTTTTGCCTAAATCGAGCCGTTAAAGGGCTTTTTTGGCTGCGAAGTGACTCTGGCAAAGTTATTTTGATCCTAAATGAGTATTTGAATATATAATATATTATAATCAGTCCTATGGGCTCATTTGCAGCTCCAACAAGCCATAAAAACTCACTTCGCACCAAAACAAAGTCATTATAACTAGTTTGGACGAAATCGAGCTTTTAAAGGGCTTTTATGGACTCGATGTGACTCTAGCAAAGTTGTTTTGACTCTAAATGAGTATTTTAATATGTAATATATTATAATAAGTCTTATGGGCTCATTTAGAGCTCCAACAAGCCATAAAAACTCACTTCGCGCTAAAACAAAGTCATTATAACTAGTTTTGACGAAATCCAGCTTTTAAAGGGCTTTTATGGATTCGATGTGACTGTAGCAAAGTTTTTTTTGATTCCAAACATGTATTTAAACGTATAATATACTATAATAAGTCTTAAGGACTCATTTGGAGCTCCAAAAACCTTAAAAACATTCTCCGCGCCAAAACTATGTTATTATAACTAGTTTTGCCCAATTCGAGCCTTTAAAGGGCTTTTTTTTGCTCTAACGTGATTCTAGCAAAGCTGTTTTGACCCCAAATGTGTATTTACACATATAATATATTATAATAAGATTTAAGGACTCATTAGGAGCTCCAAAAACTTTAAAAACTCACTTCGCGCTAAAACTATGTCTTTATAATTTGTTTTGCCTAAATCAAGCCTTTAAAGGACTTTTTGGCTCCGAAGTGACTCTAGCAATGTTGTTTTGATCCTAAATAAGTATTTGAACATATAATATATTATAAGAAGTCTTTGGGACTCATTTGATGCTCCATCAAGTCCTAAAAACTCACTTCGCGCTAAAACAAAGTCATTATAACTAGTTTTGACGAAATAGATCCCTTAAAGGGCTTTTATGGCATCGATGCGACTCTAGCAAAGTTGTTTTGATCCAAAATATGTATATGAACATATAATATATTATAATAAGTCTTAAGGACTCATTTGGAGCTCCAACAAGCCTTAAAAACTCACTTCGCGCGAAAACAAAGTCATTGTATCAAGTTTTGATGAAATCGAGCCTTTAAAGGGCTTTTATGCCATCGATGTGACTCTAGCAAAGTTGTTTTGATTTCAAATGTGTATTTAAACATATAATATATTCTAATAATTGTTAAGGACTCATTTGGAGATCCGAAAACCTTAAAAATGCATTTCGCGCTAAAACTAAGTCATTATAACTAGTTTGCCTAAATCAAGATTTTAAAGGGCTTTTTTTGGCTCCGAAGTGATCCTAACAAAGTTGTTTTTATCCTAAATGAGTATTTGAACATATAATATATTATAATAAGTCTTAGGGACTCATCTGAAGCTTCAACAAGCCTTAAAAACTCACTTCGCGCTAAAACAAATCTTTAGAACTAGTTTTGACGAAATCGAGCCTTTAAAGGATTTTTATGGCATCGATGTGACTCTGGCAAAGTTGTTTTGATCTCAAATATGTATTTAAACATATTATATATTATAAAAAGTCTTAGAAACTTATTTGGACCTTCAACCAGCCTTAAAAACTCACTTCGCACTAAAAGAAAGTCATTATAACTAGGTTTGCCTAAATCGAGCCGTTAAAGGGCTTTTTTGGCTGCGAAGTGACTCTGACAAAGTTATTTTGATCCTAAATGAGTATTTGAATATATAATATATTATAATATGTCCTATTGGCTAATTTGTAGCTCCAACAAGCCATATAAACTCACTTCGCACTAAAACAAAGTCATTATAACTAGTTTTGACGAAATCGAGCTTTTAAAAGGCTTTTATGGACTCGATGTGACTCTAGCAACGTTGTTTTGACTCTAAATGGGTATTTAAACATATAATATATTATAATAAGTCTTAAGGACTCATTTGGAGCTCCAAAAACCTTAAAAACTCACTTCGCGCTAAAACTAAGTCCTTATAACTAGTTTTGCCTAAATCGAGCCTTTAAATGGCTATTTTGGCTCCGAAGTGACTCTAACAAACTTGTTTTGATCCTAAATGAGTATTTCAATATATAATATATTATAATATGTCTTAGGGAATCATTTCGAGCTCCAACAAGTCTTTAAAACTCCCTTCGCCCTAAAACTAATTCCTTATAACTAGTTTTACCTATATCGAGCCGTTAAAAGGCTTTTTTGGCTACGAAGTGACTCTAGCAAAGTTGTTTTGATCCTAAATGAGTATTTGAATATGTAATATATTATAATAAGTCTTATGGGCTCATTTGGAGCTACAACAAGCCATAAAATCTCACTTCGCGCTAAAACAAAGTCATTATAACTAGTTTTGACGAAATCCAGCTTTTAAAGGGCTTTTATGGACTCGATGTGGCTGTAGCAATGTTTTTTTGATTCCAAACATGTATTAAACGTATAATATATTATAATAAGTCTTAAGGACTCATTTGGAGCTCCCAAAATCTTAAAAACTCTCTCCGCGCTAAAACTATGTTATTATAACTAGTTTTGCCTAATTCGAGCCTTTAAAGGGCTTCTTTTGCTCCGAAGTAACCGCAAGTGCACGGGTTATTCAAGTAATAAAGTAGATTGTGAGTCCGAATATCGTCCCACGGAGAACAAATGCCTATATCTAATTACTACTATTAATGAAGAATCACTTTGTTTAGAAATCAAATTCAAATGAATGTTGTAAATTAAAATAAACAAAATAATTAGATTAAAATGACAAATAACTAAATTTTCACGGATTTACTCAATTAACTAAATACTAGGTTCTATTGGCTTCCCTCGTTGCTTCCTCAATTCAATCAATTACTAACTCCTCACTACAACTTTCAATTTTATGCTAGTCTAAGAGATTATAAATTACGTCGCAGCTCTCGCTTATTGACCTAATTATGTGTTTTATCCTAACTTACACGTCCGCTTGCTAGAATTAAATACTATTAAGTTCAGCTCTTATAGTTCTAAATCGATCATCTCTCGGTCCCTACGATTTATCACTAGACTACCTAGACTACCAATCACCTCTCGGTCCTTATGATGTCTAAGTTGTGGTTCTTACTATTCCTGATTCAATTCAATTTCTTCTCTCGAGTTTAATTAAATTAAACCTAGATTCTTCTATTCAATCTTTCAATTGCAACAGAAAATAAAATAAACCAGCAAGAAACACAAGCATAAAACTGAATATGGCATAAATTTATTACTTATAACTGTAAAGAATCAACATCGAGTTCAGCCAATCTCTCCTAGAAAGAGAGAATTAGCCTCTCATAATTATATACAGCGAATAATAAATTATAGAGTTCATGATAAACATAGAATCAAATGAGAAGAGATATGAATAAATAATGAGTGAAGAAAAACTCTGAAAATCCGATGATCTTCGCGAATCTTTCAGCTCCGATGAATGCTCAATCTTCTTCTTCTTGTTCTCTTGAGTTTTGTCCGTGTCAAAACTCTTCTTTTTTCGTCCAAACTGTGTTCTATTTATAGAGCACAAGGTTTGACCTAATTTTGGAAGAAATTCGGAACCTAAATCGCTTGGAAAACGACGTCGTACTGCGTGGAGAGCTTTTGCCGATCGATCGGCTAATAACCTGCGATCGATCGGTGCTGATTCGGTCTCAGGTTTCGTTGGGCTCACGATCGATCGGCTCGGATACCACGATCGTTCGGCGCTCGTTCTGTGTGGCTCGCTTAGTTGGGCCGATCGATCGGCTGGTTTAGCGCGATCGATCGGCAAGCTCTCTGTCTTTTCGCTTGTATTCTTCGAAACTCCTGCCGATCGATCGGCTGCTATACCGCGATCGATCGGCGATGGCTCTGTTTTTCTCCTCTGGTTTTCCTTTGCTCCAAAATGCTCCGTTTTGTGTACTTTTTCATCTCGATTTTCGTATCTGAACTTAAATCACTTATACACTCACAAAACTCATCAAATAACATAAACTTGAGGAATTAAACAACAATTCAAGCCTGAATTTGCGATATATGAGTGAGTATTTTGCTCGCTCATCACACCTCCAAACTTGAATCATTGCTTGTCCTCAAGCAACAATGAAGCACAAATTTGAATTCTATAATGCATGACTCCTATCTTAAACATGAATGAATGAGTGAATAATTGAATAAATGAATGAGTAATCCTAAATGAAAACAAAGCAACGTATGATTCTAACTTCAACATCCGGATTCTTTGTCGTGCATGGCATGGATAGCTCTTAGGGATATTTCACCGATTCCCTTGCAGTATCGAAGTCCTCATCCAACTAGAGTTTTTACAAATCGAGCTCACCTCAGAAATGGCATTTCAAGTGTGTGTGTGCGACTCCTCTTTCATCCAACCGATTACTGCATACTCAAGAAGACTTAACGGTTCATACCGAAGAGAATCACCATAAGCCCGACCCCTTTGCTAATCTCCACTAATGTAGAACACAAGTAACTGAGGATCAAAAGGACTTTTCGGCATGTAATATTACGGCCTCGGCTAAGGTAGGTCGAAGGTTATTTTTAAGCTTAAAGTTCACCTAGACCCATGACTTTATGGCAACAGCACTGAATCTTTCACACCTTCTTTTCCTTTCAATTTCTTCAACCGATTACCAAAACACCAAAACCACCCTTCCCCCAAACTTCGTTTTGACTACCCTTTTTGAATTAGAATACTGGATGCAATTATTTTCAACCCTTTTTTTTTAAGTGATCCAATATTTTTATTGTGGATATGGGTAACGAAATTGGGTTTAAGGCTTTACATTGTTACCATATTCACTCTCCGTTATACGAAATTAAGCACTGTAGTCTAGGTGAACAAGGGTGATTGTGGATAGTGTAAGGCTAGTGAGTTTGTAAATGTCATAGGTTGGTAAAATTTGAAATAAATGGTGGTTATAGGCTCAAAACTATGGGTGCAAAGATATATTGTCAAAGGTGTGCTATTTAGGCTCAAACGGTCTAAAAGATGGCCTTAATCATTTCCTCAAGCTCTTGTCACTAGAATTTCGCCTCGAAAAGCTACGAAGGTCGGGTTCTAGAGATCTCAAGCAATTATTATCAGAAAGAACTTCTATTGCATACATTCATCAGTCGAATTTCGAGAGAAGATATTACGTGCATAGAAGGTGAAATAGCCAAATCCTAAGTTTACTATCAATGTTATACTCAAAGAAGGGGAGAAACTTACGACATAACGTTGGACTCGACTTCGTGCCAGTCCTCATCATTGAATCACGCCATTGCACAAATAAAAGAAACACTAAACGCTTTGTTAGAATTCATACAATAGCCAAGTTTATAAATATGCATAATGAAAACAAGCTACACAAAATACACCTAATAACCTAAAATAAAGTACGTGAAAATGAAATAGTTCAACAATAACTGAATTACAACTAATAGAAATAGGGATAGAAT